>VNJS01005403.1:0-13107 GCA_008042575.1 Drosophila watanabei
TTGGCAAATTGTGATTGCCATTGGGAAAAATATTCTAATTAAAAACTAGGGAGTAGCAAATAACATATTTAGCCAAACAGCATTAAGCACATTTTAAATTAAAAAGGATAATGAATCGATTTGTATGCTAGAGAAGGTGGGCTATAAAGACCATTTTAAAGATTTAAATAAAAAAAATAAAGTAAAATATATAATTTAAAAATATATTATAACAAAAAACTAGAGAGTAGCAAGAAATCACTAAGCACGTTTTAAATCAAAAAGGATAATGGATCGATTTGTGGTGATCATTTTAAAAATTTAAATAAAAAGAATATAGCAATATTTCATAAGTAAAAAATGATTAAATCACAGTAAAATAAAATATATATTCAAAACC
This sequence comes from Drosophila watanabei, assembly GCA_008042575.1. Lineage (NCBI taxonomy): Eukaryota > Metazoa > Arthropoda > Insecta > Diptera > Drosophilidae > Drosophila > Drosophila watanabei. The sequence goes on from VNJS01005403.1 coordinate 380, forward strand.
ATCCTAATTATAATTAAAATAAAACTAGGGAAAAAGAAAAAATAACATTTTAAATGAAGGGGGATAATGGATCGATTTGTATTTGAAAAAAGTTGGGTTATTAAGGCTTTTTGGAAAATTCCAATAAAAAATAAGGCACTGGTAGGCCGTAAACATCAAGTAACAAATAATAAAATCAAAGTAAAATCTTTAATTCATCGTCAAATTAAAAAATCTGTAATTTTCTGCCTGCATAACAGTCATTAGTCACTGACTTAATGTGTACTCAGGGATTTCCTACTCTCGAATCATTTCAGTTAGCTGTCCCAAGTAACATAGCTGGGGCAGGTCTCATTAACGCCTATAAAACAGGTGTCAAGCGGCCGTTTTGTGAGTGGATTGACCCACACACTGAGTCGCATTCATTCACTGGACAAATTACCTTTAAAAAAAATGTAAATTTATTCGAAGCAAACTGCCCGGGCATCGGTGTCGTGTCAACGATTCAAGCGGAAATATCTGTTATTATAATTGATAATAAAGTTAATGTGCTACTCGATTTATTAAAATTCCGCCGTGAATCAGCAGCTTTGACTTAATAATGCGCCTGTAAATCGTCGCCATATAATTAATAGCGGCAAATTTAATCTGCTTCAAGTCCGATCCGACGCGACTCACTCCCTCGCTGTCAGTGTCACTCTGTTCCTGTTTCTCAGATGTCTCTGATTATCGTATATGGAGTTGGCATTTAATAATTATACGATCAGATCTGGCTCCTACTTTATGACTGTACCGCTTAGTGCATTCAACTGGCGCTCCAAGAATTGTCATAAGCCTATTAAGAGGCCGATTTTGTTTTGTTTTTTTGAGAAAGTTGGGGCTGCCTGGCCCTGCCCTGCCTTGAGTATGCCATAAAAGCGATCGGGTAGGGTTGGATTTTGTGAGACCCACTCTACCAGGAAGCCATAAAACAATCAACGAAAATGTCCACAATGACTTCCATCAGCTGCAACTGCGTTAATTGCATTCCGAAAAAGGAGGAGGAATGTGATGAATATTGAGGAATTCTTAGCTGCCGGTCGGAGGGGGCTCGGCGAATGGATCAATTAAAAATGAGTAAGAGGGAACATATATTAAGTGTAATGTCTTTGTAAATATTCCTTAAAATCCAAGCATCCACTTTTTAGTAGGGGTCATATTTTATTTTGTGTTGCAGTGATTCATAAGGCATTCCTTTTAATTTGGGACCAACAGAAATTATCATACTTTGTTCTTAAAAAAAGATTAATATTTAAAAGGAAGTATATTTCTTATATTATACATTTTTAGCACTTAAATTACTGATATTGCGAGTTCATGTTAGAAGAAAGGAAATGATCATTCTTTGTTATTAAAAAGATTAATATTTATTAAGAAGTATTTTTCTTTGAAATTATGAAAATATAAAAAATTTCAGCACTAAAATTACTGATTGTTGCGAAAATATTGCAAATTTAAGAAGAAAAGAAATGATCATTCTTTGTTATTAAAGAGTTTAATATTTAACAATAATTACAATTGTTTGAATTTATGAAAATACAACAATTTCTCAGCACTCAAATTACTGATAGCTGCGAATTATATACTTCTTCGAAATTACGTTTGAAAATTAAAAATACAAATTTGCATTTTAATCACAACTGTATTAATGCTGAGGTTTTACTTTAAATATTTGTGTTTTTTTAAATAAAACTAACATGAATCATGCTTTGATCACTTTCATAAGACGGACAGGAAACACCTGTTCTGGTTCCTTCTTTCTTTTTTTGTGCTGTATTTTTCAGCCAAATTCATTAGAAAACTACCCCGAGTGAAATGTGGTGTGTGGAAAGGAAGAAAGACTTTTGGCCGCAAATAGCAATTACAAATACAAACACGACAGTTGAAAGTCCCGAAAGTCTGCGGATGACAACGCTTCCTTCTGCCGTTTCCTATAGTTGTGCCAATTAGAATTTTGCGAAAACTTGAAAGCAAATTGCAACAGTTTGTTAGGTCGCTCACTTAGTCTTCTGTCTTCAGTGTCAGTGGCAAACGGGACTTTATTCAAGTCTACATATATAATATATATATATATCTATGGGCAGGCCCTTCTGCAGACAGATATATCCGAGTGTATATATATAGAAGAGTTGCGCGTGGCGATATGCAAATGCATGTGTGTCGCTGCTCGTGGAGATAAGTTAACTTCACTTCACTTTCTATGTGTGTATGTACACTTTCCGGACTACTTCCGCTGGGGCATGCCACCGCAGTGCAGTGCTGTGCTGTGCAGTGCCTCGCCTTGCCTTGCCGTGACCCTGCCAGCCACCCGCCTTCTCAAAACCCCCCACCCCCTGTACCTTCTTTCCTCCTATCGAGAACCCTGCCGCCAAGAACAACAGCTACACAATGAACAAAAGTCGGGGGAATTTGTAATAAACTAAAAGTAATTGCTTTTGAACAAAATGATTGATTTATTACAATGTTTTGGATAATAAAATTGTATTTTATGAATTTACTTAATTTACTTCATATTAAATTTATTTATTTGTATAATTTAGCTTCAGTTTTCAGTAATATCTTAGAGCTTTTACATTTACATGGTATTAAAAGATTTCGTTTTAATTTGTCAAAATTTTCACTATTTAAAAATGCTTATTATATAATTTAAATTTATATTTTAGGTCCTGTTGATAATATATGTTTATTTTTACGATTTTAAATTTTTGTTAAGTGATGATCTATTTAATATTAATTTAACGTTTTCTATTATTGTGCTAAAAATGATTTAAACTATTTAAAACAAGAAAAGAAGCTAACTTTAAAAAACCGAAGCTTATATTCCCTTGCAGTTTGACTTTGGATCCTGAAAATCGATTATAACTCTACCAAAAATGCATTAATTTCAATTCGGAAGGCAGTTCTATGCTAGTGTTTTATAAGGTTAAGAAATTAGCATAATAAATTTTAAATTTTAAAAATTAAAACGTTTTATTGTAATTTTTTGATAATTTTGACAATGTAACCCGTTATAAAATTTCGAAAAAATTAGTAGTTTTTTTTTTATCCAAACATGTCTAGATCGACTCAGCTGCAAATACTGATCAATAATAAATGAAATAAATGATTTATAGGGTCGAAAAAGATTCCTTTACTGTGTTGCAAGTTTATGACTAATATAATACAAAACAAGAGTATAAAAAGCACTACATTTTATAGTAAGTTTAAGTTTTAAGTTTCATGATTCCTTTATATTTTAGCCATTTTCTTGGGTATTTCTAAACGCTAAAAATCAGCTTTATATATCTGTATACATTTCCACATACATATTTCGAAAAACTAGAACTACCTCAACATTTCTCTATGTGCACTTGCATCTTACTGTGCGTCTTGGCTCCGTTTTCATCATTTATTTGATTACACGCCACTCATAAGCGCGAGTGCGTGAGTGTATGCCAACAATTCCGTAGAGTGTGTGGGGTGTGCGAGTGTGCCACAGGGTGTGTGTGTGTGTGTGAGTGCGTTTATTGAACCGGGAGAGCTCCATGGCAGCAGCAGCGCCTAGCTGGCGACACTGAACACAACTCAACCCAGCCGGAGAGAACTCAACTCGACTCGATGATGTCGCGATGTTCCAACTCGGTTTGCCTCGGAACTCAGTTCTTTTCTTTTCGGTTCCGCTCATATCGCCGCTATGTATAGTGCTCTATATATGCAGATATATATATAGCTATCTATATATATGGCATATGTTGGCCCAGCTCATCCAGCGGGCAGCTGTAAAGCGGGGACATCCATCGTTGCCGATATCCTTACTAAATAAACAATATGCGGGCTCGGCGACGACCTCGACTCCTCTCTTTCACTAAAAGAGCGATTCATAAATGTAAGGCACTTTCTTCGCTTTGAATACTTTCGCTCAAAATGTATTTTGTAAAAGTATTACATTTAAAACTATAAAGTAACATTTAAGAGGGTTTCTAAAAGCTTTAAAAATAATTAAAAATTTTATTGATACAACCTGCCTTGTACTTATGAAACGCAGCTTATTTGCTTTCTCCTTCGCTCAATATTTTATATTTTTTCCCCCACCCTTCCTGCAGACCCTTCAATTACAATTTTCGCACTTTAATAAATGCCAAGATTCGGTTCAAGCCGCATGAGCAGTAACCTCCGGAGTCCGGAGTCCGAAGCAGCCTGAATGGCCGACTGGCGGAGTACATAAATAGTTCATCCTGGCTGCCTCGCATGTCTGGCGGTGCTGAGTCAGCAGCGGCGCGGCGCGGGTTCAATGTCCTGGCGCGCCTTCAAGAATGCGACCACCGCGACTCCTTGGCACACACACACACAAGGAAAACAAAAGGGAACAATAATAAGTAAATTGCTCATATTTTGTTATTCTGATTAAAAAGGCGCCCGCGCTCATTAACTCCAGGCAAATGTCCTAGTCGCGACTCGCGAGGGCTTTTCCGGCTGGGCCCGAACTCCGGGCTCCGGGCTCCGAGCTCAGATCCAGTTGCAACCTCAGACCCACAAATGCATTAAGCGCCACGGGACGCCATGGATGGCCCCAAACAATAAGCGTGCATTGTGCACTCCGAACTGCAGTGGCCAAACCCGAGACTGGTGGCCCCCATCTCGGGGCCATCTCAATGAGCACACATATACAGTGCGTTTCAAGAACTTAAGACTATATTACTTAAAAAAAAAATTATTTTAAGTTATTAAAAAACCTGATGACTGGTAATATTATTGTAATATATGAAGTGAAAGTCAGATGGGCTTTCCCATGACTCATGGGATTATTTTATTACTTTTTAAACGGTGGTTAAGTTTCCAGTTAAGTTTAACAGTCACCTAACTGACTGGAATTCATGAATTTCCAATTCGCGTATTTCCAATTCCTTCATTTCTAATTCATGGATTTTTAATTCACAAATTTCTTGGCTATTTTGAATTGTAATTTAAAGTACACTCTTGGTTAAATATTGTAATTGATCATTTACAACATTTCAAGTTGCTCTTATAGCCCAAAACCTTAAAAACTTGATTTAAAAAATATTGAACTAATAATTCCATTTATAGACAAAGTCAAGCTTGAAAAAATGATACTTAAGCCCTCCAAAAATGATCAAAACTCTGAATGGTAAAAGGTTCAGTAAAGACACTTCTAATTGTTCTTCAAGTCTTCATAAATTTCGTCTTAAAATTATCATTAAATTAAGAACCCGTTTTCCCATCAAGGTTGCTATCTATGACGCACACTGTGCCTGTATATGTAGACCATTTTGGGATTTTGGGGTCATAGGCATGAGCAGCCGCAGCATAAGCAGGCAGCAGCAGCAGCATCTGTACACTGGACAGAACGGGGGTGACTGGGGGGCCTTTGGAGCCGCCTTATCTCGATGGTGCAGCCCCGACCCGACCCCTTGTCGCTGCTGGCCGCTCCCGTATATGCAGATACGGATTGAGTATCTGAAGCTGCACACTGCCGCTGCAACTGCAACAGCAACTGCAATGGAAATTCTCCTTCTTTATGCTGATTTCATTTTCAGCTGCTTGGCTACCGAACTCTCTCGCTATCTTTTTTTTTCGTCTGCGGACGCATATGGAACGTTTGGGGATTTTCTTTTGGTCTTTCTTTTGCTTTATTCATATTGGTTTATTATGTATGTGTGTATGTTACAGCCGTGGTAATTAATGCTGCTATTTTTGTTGCCAATTCAGGTCTTTATGCAAACATATGTTGCACTCAAAGGGGCTCTGGGAGTTTAAAAGTTAATAATTGATGACTTTTTATTGGCTTTGGGCCATTGTGTCAAACAATGTTTAAGCGAATATCATCAATGATGCATTGATTCAGTTTATTTGAGCATTCATTATGAGAATAAATGTGAATCAAAATTGATTAAATGGTTTTTTCAAACATAAATAATCGCATACGTTGATTTAAAAGATTTGGAATGCAGTGAATTTTGTAAGCTATAAAAATTAATTATAATAACATTTAAATCAAATATAATAGTCCGGATTGATGTATAGGAATTCCTCTAAATTAATGAATTGAAGTGAGAGAGAGACTTTTATTAAGAATGTAACTAACATCATTTATTAACATTTTTTAAACTCGAATCTCAATTTGTTAGCTACTTAAGCAAATAAAACAAAATGTAGTACAATTTTACATATTAAAAGAACATTCCCATTACATTAATCGCTGATATGTTTTTAGATTTTTGGTTTTTGTAGGTCAAGATTTATAAGGAATTATCTGATTATAGAACCGGTCAATACGAAAAAGTTACCCTAAACAGACAATAGACTTGATGCACACAATAAGAATAGAAAGTATCTTATAGATTCATACTTAGAGTCAACGTTTATCCAACCCTTTCGGAACTCACCATTGTATCCTCGGAGACGGCGCTCTTGACTTTGCCAAAGGACTTGTGCTTCCGCATGTCCAGCTGCTCGACAGTGGGCGGCAGATCTACGGTTTTCTGCTGGTGGTAGTGGTGATGCTCCTCGGGAAGGGGCGGCAGATCCTGGATGCAGGTGACCAGCGACACGAGTGCGAGCAGGACGCCTAGCCGACACAGGCCGGCGACATATGTGGAGCACATTTTCTTTCTTTTTTCTTTGCTTTTTCTTCTTCTCTTGTTTTGCTTTAGGTTGCGAAGAGAGAAGACACGAGAACTTTGCACTTTTTCTTCACTCGACGATCATTTGGGATCCGTGGATAACTATTTCGTTTTTTCTTATTCGCGGCTTAATTAATTCGTTGTCGTACAGTGGCAGGGGGGGGAATTGAACTTTTCACGCGGGGGTTGACACTCACGCACACACACACACATGCGCAGTGGCGGACACACAAATAGCCGGCAGCATAAACAGCTGCAGAGGAAGCAACAAAAGAATGAAAATTTGAACCGTTGCTCTGTTTTGTGCTGCTAATTCTTGTGCTTGTTTCTGTTTTTGTTGTGGCCACTGCTTCTTTTGGTAGCACTGCTCTCTTTCACTCTCACTCGCTTTCTCTCTCTCTCTCCGTTTTGGCCCTTTTTTCCCTCTTTTACATATGACGCATACGTAATGGGGGAGGGGGAAAAACAGGAGCACGGGAACGGGTGCGTTTAAATTTCCCAAGACAGCGGTGGCACTATCAAAGACACATTAGCTTTGTGCGAAAAAAACACAATTAATTAGCACGCAATGCATTTACAAAGGAGAGCGCACTGGCTTTTGTTGTTCGTTAGCGTTTTTTAATACAATCCCGATACCGAATCCCGCGGTTCCCGAGTCCCGTTACTCGCCGCGCTTTGTTCGCCTTACAAAAGAAGTGGGCGGTGCAGCAACAACAAGAACAACAATGACACCAGCTAACGCCTCTCTTTATCCGTGTTTCGTGTAAGCATAAATCTCGCTGTATTTTTTGTACATTTATTTCCGCTTGATATTTTATTTTCCGTTTTCGAATTGAGTAAAAAATCGCGCCGAGTAGTCGGCTCGCGCGACCAAAAGTGACTGTTGACTTGCTGCGACTTGAAGCGACATGCCATGCCAGTTCCCGCACAAAGAGCAGCGCCTCTCTTCATTCGCGCTCTCCGCGGAGACGGGGCGTGAGCAAGAGAGCGCCACCGATCGTTGCTGGGGAGCTGCAATGGCAAGATCAGCGAAGGATAAAGACCCCCAGCTCCTTGCACTGCACTATGGGGCAAATGACCAAATATTTTTGGATAATTAATTACTTTAAATTGAAATTAAATAATTAGGTTTTATATTTTGTCTCAAGTTTTTTATAAAGTAATGGAGCTATGTACATACATACATTTGTAAATATTTTAGAAAATGGGCGTGCAGCAGTCATCTCAAACGATTTAATTATGCATTTTGAGATATTAAGTGTAAATATAAATTTTGTCTTTAATTTTAAAAACTAACAAATAATTATATGTACATATGTCACTTAATATATTACCGTTTAAATAAAAAAAAAAAATAATAAATAAATATTTTTACGTTTCTTAAAAAACAACCTTTTACCAGAAAAAAAACAGGAATTTGCTCCATTGTACTCTGCTTGTAACTCGCGCTCTTTCAATCGTCTTTTCTTTCTCTTCCTTGCTCTTTTGGAAATAAAAGAGCGGAGATGATCGTTGTGGGTGTCTGTTTTTTTTTTTTTTTAGCGATTATGCTTTTTATGCTACCTAAAAAGTGTCAGTCTTAACACGTTTGTGCCAAGATTGGCGCCACTCCAGCGATTGCACAATAGATACAAGGCAGATGGTTAATAATACTGATTGATGAACCAGTTTCATATGAAAAATAATGAAAAAGATTACACAGCGCGAGAAATGTACAATACAATTTATAGTCTTTGCAGTATATAATATAATTTTTTGTATTATTTCTTTCAGTGCCTCATTAAACGCAGCCAATTTTATTTTTGAATGAACGTCTAATCAATTTACGCACGAACGAATAGTGGCCGTTGACCGATTACTCACCATAAACTGGATTGTATCATACCCGATTTATCAACGAAATAAACTTTTGGAAAAACCAAAAGCCCATTGATAAATTTTTAAAACAACCAAGCTGGAAATAAACTTGTTACGTTACGTTGATGCGTCGCTTGTTTCGGATGATCATCGTGCTCAATGCCCATTTTAAATTCAATTTATTGTCACTTAATCATAACCAATCTACAATAGATACAAGTTTATCTTGTAGTATATTGATGACTATTTCAAGAAGCGTGCGTGTGATAGCCAATAACTTGAGATAAGTTCCGTTCGGTGCATTGCGTTTCATAAAAAAATACCTTTTTGAATATAATAATATATTATTTTAAGAATATTTAAAGCCTGTTTTCTATACTAAGAACGAGAAGCAAAACTGTGTGAAAGATATATTTTAATTCATAATTTTTGTAAGCCCGTTTTAATGTGTTATTTTATTTTCAAGTTAACCCCTGCTATAAACTTTTATAGTTTAAGCATAAACCTTACTTCCTTTGTTTTCATATTATAGTTTATTATACTTTATAGTTTATAGTTATTGTTTATTATTTATAGTTTATTATAATAGCGATAAGCACTGTACTCCACACAAATATCCAAAACTGTTTGCTGGCAATTTCTGAACTCAGACCGAGAGAGGTCTTGGGTTCAAGTGCTAATTGAACACGAAATTGAATGCAAAACCGATTTCTGCTTTGCAGTTGACCTACAAAAAAAGTTGAAATAGAATTAGTAAGAAGCCCACAAAAGGTGCGTATGAGATATCGGAAGTATTGTGTCATAATTATTTATTATATTGTATATAGATTCGCAGTTGACCCAATATAAAAGCAATGACACATGGTCAGGCCCAAGAAATGTGCGTAAGAGCACGGAAATATTATGACGGTAAGAAAATCATATCTTATCAATTCAAAGGGTCTATATATTACTCAATGCTTGCGCAACTTTAAGGTGAAAATGTCCATGTATCATTTCGAAATATAGTAAAATTCCCCGCTTGCCATGGTCAGGATCATCCATCGAAAGACGTTATCGTGTCGTCCGTTTCCCGCGAATGGAAAAACATGCTGATAATGAACGAATGGAACGGCCAGAGCATAACATAAGTAAGGAAGGTTAGTAACTTTTAATGTCAGTGACTCAGTGGGGCACTATCTTGTTTATTGCATTTCTCTTTCTTCTTTCTTGATAACCATATCAGTGCCAGTTTTCCTGAGTCCGTCCAGTAGTATCTGTATCTGTATCTGTATCTTTATCTTTATCTCTATCTGTTTCTGTATCCGCAGAGGCCTCGATTTCGAATTGCCAGTTGCAAGTTCGTGAGAAATCAATTATGGAGAACGATAAGTGTCGTCTGGCGATGGCCGAAAGCATTATGTACGGGTACGTACATATAATGTTGCATTAAATGTGTGGGCGGGACGAGCACGGACGTCTGGCCGATATGGCGAAAGTTATTTATTTATAAGCGTGCGTTTCAAGCACTTGGTTCCTGTGACTTGCACTTGGAGAATATAATAAGCTTTAAAAAACAATATGTGTCATTTCTCTGACTTTTTAGTTATGCAATTTCAAACAACTCAAATTAACGTCATAGGAACCGGATGTGTTTCCTTTTGTGTGCTCAAAAACCTAAACCTTTTTCTCAGAAATAATTGAAAAAAAAAGTTTTGTTTTCGTTTAAATGTATTTTTTCAGTTTTAATTTTATCTTAACTATTTTTGTGCCTAATCACACATCCTGAAATAGAAAAAGCCCGGAAATTTATAGCTGAACCACTTTAAAGCATACTTTCAGAAGCCTCCTTAAAGGATTTCAAACCATATGATATTTCCAGGGACCGTAAATAATGATTATCGGGAACATTTTTATATTAAAAATTCAAACACTTAGAATCCACTTAGAACGAAAAAGATAACATTGTGTAAATCCTTGTTGGATAATCTATTCACTTCCGAAATGATTTTTAAATTTAGGACTTTTACGATAATAATATATAATATATTGTAAAAATCAATAATAATTATTATTTTTGATCATAATACAAATCAGTACATAATCATTATCACTTGATTTTTAAAATAAAACTTATAATGATTACGGTCCCTGGGTTTTTCTATTCAATTTCCTATTTATATATCTAAAACTTACCATTCATAACCCAATATTATAATTCTTAAATTTGTTACTATCTTCGAATGGTCATAAAAAATATTATGTAAATAAATTATACAACATTATTTATTAATATTAACAAATCAGAGCGCGTGGTTCCTGTGTATGCCTCTGCCTGCCTCCTCAGTTCAGATCTATCTTCCCATTGTGCAATATCTGTGTGACTCAATTCCGAGGCGCTTGTTCGAGTGATCCAAAATGGAAGTGGGCACATGTAGCCGGCGGTGGTCGGACATGCGATTTACATACAGCCATTTCCCAAGTGCGCAAAATCGAACACGTTCCTCCTCAGACAGGAAATCAAAGCAATTACTAATTGTGTTTTACAACAAGCGCCAGAAACTTTCTCGCATGACGCATGGGACGGACGAGGCTTGTGGCCAAATGTCGCTTTCAAATGGACAGGAAATGCCAGCCCAATTGACCTTCCTCCCCCGATGTATCTCTGTATCCGAGTAATTAATTAAAATATGCATCCAATGCACTCCGATTTTCCCTGGCTACGAGCGTTGCTCTCGCCTATCGCCTTGATGTGTCCATCTGGGAAAACGCCCGAGCGCCACCTCCACGTCACCTTCTCTGGCAATTTCCATTTAACATGTTCATTAATCACATTCGGCGGAGTTTTGTGGCTCATTATCGCACGGAAAGTGTCACACGGCCAGCTGAGAATTTATTGAATTCACTCACTCAATGGCAAAGGGAGCACAATTAATATGGCAGCAAGTACAAATTAAAAAATTCCTCACATCCGATTTGCATGACAAATAAGCCGAATTTTTTGTTGGATATTAGCCAACAGGTTGTGGGAATAAAACAAAAGACTTTAATTTTCAGCTGTTCGAACTGTTGATGCCCTTTCCTGAGGTAAACTCAGGGGTATAAAAAAACTGACGTACCCATTAGCTCGATCAAAAGTCGAGATAATTTTAAAAGTCGATTTGAAATTTACGAGTATTTCGCCATATGAATTTCTGCTCTTTTGGCTCTTTTTCACACCTGAAAGCGGTTCCATGGGTGAGTGCTTCCCCAAAAATAAAAAAAAAGAAGATCAAGCGATCCAGCGATGCGGCGACCCTCTTTTTCCCATGAGTCAACAGCCTCTGGATTTTGTCTGACGCACACTATATTCTTTTTAACATTAAAATAATGGAAAAAAGGGGCAGAGATTTGTATCTGAATGTTAGCCGGTGGCTCATCCATACGATTCACGCAGAAAGCTAAAAATTGCAACAAAGAATTCTCAATTAATATAAAATATTTATTTGCATTGTCTATATTCTTGTTAAATGAGATCGAGTGAAAATACCCATTATGCTGGGTAATTTGATGAATGAATTAAAAGGATGAATGATTCAATAAATGAATAATAAATGAATGGATACTTCTTTAAAGGAACGATTCCTGACTGTATAGTAATAATAAATACAAGCTCCCAAGATCCTATAATAAAAGTTATATTCATCTCTTATACCACCAATTTTAAGGATATATGTACAATCTACAGCCAATCTTTAAGTCGTTCATATACCCTTAAAAATCTTTTCATAATTATTTGAAACTATTAAAGTTTAACTCGAATCTCTGCATTAGACAACCAGGAAACCCATTAAACTGCTGCCAAAAATCACAAAATGATTAGTTACCAAGGCAAAGGACGAACGTTAACTTTGATTAGCCTGCCCGAAAACCTGCTAAGTACTTTTGGCGAAAGTAGAATGCAAAGCTCTGTGGGGTTTCCCGTGTCTGAATTTCCCCTCTCCTCCTGTTTGTTTCATTATCTGCATAATTTAAGCAAGTTTCACGAAAAGCCACAGAAGGCCAAGAGGAAGAAGAAGCATAGCTGCATAACTTTTGGCCATACTTCAGTTGCATTGCGTGTAATATTTAATTATAATACGCCACCCGCCGGAGAACTTTACGGCACTTGCCAATTGCACTTCAGTGGCAGAAGCATCCTCCTCCGGGGAGTGCGAGTGGCATAAACGTCTTGAGAGAGGGCATAAAATATTTAATTGTGTCACGTAACTTTCT
>VNJS01005404.1:0-16988 GCA_008042575.1 Drosophila watanabei
TCCTTCTGATCCTCCAGATCCTGGTTATCATTATCTTCCTCTTCCTTGGTCTCTGTCTTGGCAGCGGCAGTGTCTACCTTTTTGGGGGCCAACACCTGCTCCAGTTTGTTGTCAACTTCTTCGTCTTCCTCCTCATTCTGGTCCTCCGCATCATCGCCCAGATCTTCCTCATGCTCCAGGATATCATCGCCATCCTCTTCATCCTGGGCAATGGCATAGTATCTGCTATTCAGACGCTGGAGATCCCGATCCCGAAGCGTGGCTCTGGCCTGGAGGCTCTGCTGATGCCTGGGCTTGGCCAAGGTGCCGATGCCAATACTGAGCAAGGCCACCAGGGCCACGAGTAGGAGCCACTTTGAAGACATGGCTGATGGATTCGTTCTGTTGCAGCATAACCCGCAGGCCTTGGCTTTTATGGCCCCCAAGAAACTAGAGCTTCTCCTCCATCGACGGCTGTGTCAATAGCCAAAGTTACCATTGTTTAACTTAAGAAAGTGGGCCTACGGAAGGCCCAAAAAATAAAAGTGGTTATCAGTAACAGCACTTCTGACACCTTCCTATTTATGTTGTAAGCAAATTTAAATTAGTTTTTTATTGTTTGTGCCCCCAAGTAAGTTGGGAACAGCTTCGACCCCGGCTGGCTAATGATGCAGTGCCCCCTCCGAGTCACGTACTTGTAACTTGGCCCACAACAGTTGCTGCTCCCCGGCAATATTGCTCGCTCCGTTGTTGTTAATGTTTAATTGTAGGCACGTACCACGAGGCTACTACAACAACTGCATAAACATTGGAATTATCTGACATTTTCCGGAAAGCTAGCTGAAAAGGGGGAGTGGGAAGTAGGTGTTCCAGTGGGTGGTGTCTCGTGTTGGTGGATTCCTGGATTTGTGGTCCGACCGGCGTTAACACGTCTCCACTCTGCATATTTAATGGAAAAATAATTTGGCAACCTCTGTGTTGGGGCCACAGCTGTGGATCAAGTGATTGAAATTAGAATTATTCTGATATAATTTATGTGAGCGTGCGTTGATTGACGATTTGAAATATGTCGGCGCCATATTTGGATTGTTCAGGGGATAAATGTGAATTATATTTAAATTATGCAATGTTTTTGGAACTGGTATTTAGTATGGAAGTAAGCTTTAATGGGTGGAGATCCTGTTAAGGGATATATGGTACATAAGTCTTTAGGGATTTTAGACTGATTTAGAGGTAGCTTTGTTGGGATATGGTTTCCAAACAATTCTATCTTTTATGTTATATAATAATAATAATAAGTAATTAGTAAACTTAACCTGTTGTACACGAACCTTATTAAAAAAGCATCGAAACAACCGCTCAATTTGGCTCCTTCCTTTTGCGCTTTAGCTCTGAAAACCAGAGCACTTTTCGTTTACTTAAGACCACTTTCTTTTTAGGGAGATCTTTCTCACTTACTGTCTTCCACTCTCTATTCCTGCAATTAACAAGAAAATCAGCAATAACATCACTCGGTAGCGAACGAGAGAGTTTTTGATAAGCCGCTCTCTGAAAGAGCCTCCTATTCTTTCTCTCCAATTTCAAATGAGCGGAAGAAACGAAATACAAATCTGCTCCGAGAGAGACGGTTCTTCAAAAATTCTTTATGCTCAGTTTTGAGAGCATTTCCGAAAGAATCTAAAGTTTAAACCTACTTTATGAGCTTTACTTTGGATTTGTTTTTATATACTTTGCAACATGTAAATCTCTGTTAGTATAAAGAGCCCTCAAAGCCTAGAAACAACCCTTTCACCACAATACAACACTGAGAGATTACCATAATTGCTTCGATGCCATATACACACACACCCCATACACCCCTCAGACTGACTTCAATTCATTACAAATCCAACTCTGGCAGAGAACCAAATGATTGAATGGCCGCCTCGATATTGTGCTTTCCCACGTTTTCTTCATGTCAAATCGCACCGAGTGACCATTATTCCGTCATCTATCCGATTGCAGGTCCCTGTCCAGCCTCGTACTTCACATGCAACGATGGATTCTGCATACCGATGCGCTGGCGATGCGACTCGAAGGCCGACTGTCCGGACAGGTCCGATGAGAGCAGCGAGTGCGGTGAGTATTCAATGGGTTTTTCCACTTTTTCCATACTAAAACCCATCCCCTACCGATCCCGGCTACCCGCTGGGGACATTAGCAGTCGGTGATTGCTTTATTATTGGTTTGACTGTTCGGTCGGAACATTCCCCGGGTGTCCCTTCTAATGACAGGTGGGCTGCAGTGCTCTGCCTGTGGCTGTGGCTGTTGGCCAGGACTAAAAATTCACCGCAAATACATGGCCAAAAGCATTGGCCCTTCCAGCTTGAAAATAGAGGGGGAGAAACCAAAACGGGGCCGTAGCAAATGCAATTAGTTGCCAAAACCATTTTGGGGCCATCCGGCAAAATCCGTAAATTGAAAGCCCAAGCCCAGGGACTGGACTTTAAAAGCCAACTTCGGTCGAGTGTCGACAGTGGACAGTGGACAGTGGATTCTGGCGATTGTCCTTAATTTCCTTGAGGGATGATAAGTGGACAAAGCTAAATAAATGTGTAGACATTTTTATTCTCTTCTTGTTTTTTGCCCAATAAAAGCAACGAGCTGTGAGCTGCGAAGCTGCAACAATTGCTGCTGGCCCAGAGAGTTCTTCTTCTGGCATTTTTAATTTAATTTTTATGGCACTGCTGCAGGATGGAAAGAGAGAGAGAGAGAGAGCGAACGACAACTCAGACGACAAATTGTCGGCAAATATTAATGCAACAGATTATAATAAATGTGCCTGGCACATCGTTGTCATCCACATTTGCCAAACTCCTCCCCTGCTGCTCCTGCTGCTCCTGCTGCTGCTGCTGCTGCTGCTGCTGCAGCTCCTCCTCGCTCGCTCCATCAGTCGCCTTTCGCGCAATTTCAATTAAACTGAACTGAATGCAGGCGCTCACACATATGCACTTTATAAAGTGTTGTCGCTTATATATATATATATATATATATGTATGTATAAAAGTCTCTTGATATATTGCATTTAAACTGGCCTCGTTACACTAGCGACAAAAAAGTTTCCCCGGCCAAGCGAACAACGTTTCCGATCCTCTTGAAACATATATATTTTTTATTCAAATTTATGGGAAACTTTTAAATGTGCTGCTTGACTTAAATAAGCTCTAGTGGTCTTTAAAAGTGAGTTTTAACTAGATTTTTAGTTGCAGTTTTAGTAAAATCTGTTAAGAGTCAAGAGAGTTAAAAGTGTAAGTTTTACCTAGATTTTTAGTTGCAGTTTTAATGAAATCTGTTAAGAGTCAAGAGAGTTAGTTACTTCATTCAAAATATATGAAACACATTCATTTTCAATCATCTCTTATTGTGTTTCAATTTATTTATTCAACACTCTTTGAGTGTATCAACTTTTATGAGGTCTCTCTCCACTTTTACTTGACTTCAAATGGAATGTTTCCATACTGCTGCCGACATTACCGACACAATATTATAATATTTCCCTGTTTTCCTAGACACACATTTGTGCTGCTTGTGAGATGCAAATTGCTTGACACAAATAAAAGGAATATATATTCTCGCAACGCAAAAGAAGAATTCAAATAACGCGTTGTATTCGGAGCAGCAGCATCGGAGGTCCAAATCAGAGGCAGCAATGACAATGCCATGACAGCAGCGACTGGGTGCCGGAGTGGGTGGGTGGTCCTTTCAGCTGGAAGTAACCATGAGGAGGAGGCACCAACACAAAGAGCTCTGACATCCGGACCGACATGCGCGACTATAACCATAAAAGCCACATTGGCGACACATGGGAACGGCCAAAAAATATTTTCCTTGCCAAGAGGTTAAACTCCAGAGACAGCCATTGGACGTGTCCATGTCTCCGCCGGCTCCCGCCTTACTTCCGTATTCCCGTATTCGCGGGCCAATTTGCATGCCGTGTGCTGGGGCATAGGGGGAGGGGGGTCGCACACGGATATAATACGTAATAAGCCCAAGGGCATGCAGTCACGGAGTCCAGAGCAAAGTTTAAATTTTTTATTTTACTCGCCGGAGAGAACAGCAGCAGCAGCAGCAGGAAAAACACACACAAAACGAATCCGCGACCAGGAATTTTGTCAAGGCTACCAAGGGGAAGGAGCAGAAGGACCCCCAGTTGACCAAAAGTGGGAGCCCGGCATTTATTTAATCAACTCTCTCACGAAAATGGTCAAAAATGATGCTATTCCTGCTGCCCCGGCAATTGTTAAACATTTTCAAGTGCCACGGGGAGTTCAACTAACTGGAAGCAAAGTCAACCCAAAAATTAACTGGCTATCTAGCGTAGCGTATTTGTCACACTTTTTTTCTCGCTACCCCCTCGGTCTTTTGAGGGTTGGCCATTGTCACCCCCTTAAAATGGGAATACGAAGCAGGGTCCTTTATTAAGAGTGGAGCTAATTGGGTAATGGCAGTCGTGAGTCGACGGTGGGGAGAAGGAATATGCCAGAAAAAGGCAGGCAGAAAGCTAGACCGCCATCTGCCACGGAACTAATTTGTTTTCTATTAGAAATATGACTCGGGAAACTTGAGAAATATGGGATGTGACTTGAAATGAGGGGTTTCTTAGTTAGTTTTCTAAGCTTTTCTTTCTTTCTCTCTTGTTCATATTATTATTTTGTATATTTTCTGCTTCATTATAAGTTAAAGTCTTCCTTTTAAATGTCTCGAATTCCCTACATTCTCATTCCCCTAATCCCTAAAAACCCTGATAACACTATTGATGACACATTTTCCTCCCCTTTGGCCTTAAAAGTGCTGGGCTTTCACAGTTATTTTTAGGATTTTCCACTTAAAGTGCGAGTTAAAACTTTTATATCTGCCGAAAGTTCAGCCAGGACTGCTCTTGTTTGCGTTTTATTTACGATATCTCGCGAAATAATTCAACGATTTGTACGAACAACAGCAGCAGCGGCAAAAGCAGCAGCAACTTTCGGTGGCCGAAATGCGAACCACTAACAAACCCGTCCATAAATCTTCATTTCGGTTATTGTTATTGCACGGGAGTGTGTACTGTGTACTGAGCTTGTTCCTTCCTTCTCCATCCTTCCTTCCTTGCAGCCAAGGCGCCCAAGTGCAACGAGGGACAGTTTCGTTGCGGGCACAGCCGCCAGTGCATTCCGGATAACTGGCTCTGCGATGGCGAATACGACTGCGGCAAGGGCGACACATCCGATGAGACCAACTGTGAGTAAGCCCGATGGCTACATCCACTACACCCGCTGACCCACTGATTTTTATATATGAATCCCCCATCCCCCTCCGACTAGGTCCCAATGGAGCTGCGCCCAAGTGTCGGGCCTTTGAGAGCGAGTGCCGGAACGGCGACTGCCTGGAGTTGTCCCGCTTCTGTGATGGCCACTGGGACTGTGATAATGATGAGCTGCAATGTGGTAAGTTGGGTCAGGGATCTTAGGGATATCTCCAAGAATAGTCAGATAAAAATGCAATTAAACAAGAATTATCTCCCTTTAAAACAAAGGCTCATCCTTAAGATTGTTTTTCCTCCACAAATACCTTTTAAATGAATTGCCAAAAAATGTAATTTTCCACAGATAAACAGAACGCGGCCTGCGCTGCCCTGAACTGCAGCTACAATTGCAAACTGACCCCGCAGGGGCCACGCTGCTACTGCCCCAAGGGTCAGGTGTCCGAGTCGGTGAACTCCACCCGCTGCGTGGACTACGACGAGTGCACGGAGCCCGGCACCTGCGACCAGGTGTGCCGCAATACGCCGGGCTCCTACGAATGCTCCTGCGTTTCCGGCTATGCCAAGTCCAAGGGAAGGCGCTGCCGGGCCATCAATGGTAAGTGCTCCAGGAGCATGCCCTGCCCCGAAAAAAAAAAAAACATTCCAGTCCAGTCAAGGACCCAAGCTAATCCCACTCAATTTATAGTGCCACCCACGGAGCCCGCTACGCTGACTCTGCTATCGCAGGGCAACATCCGGCGTATCGGAACCAATGGCGAAGTCATCGGCCCCGGTCCTGCCCCGTGGGGCAAGGATAAAGATGGGGACTCGGATAAGGACAAGGACAAGGAGGACGGCGCCGTAGCAGGGAGCCAGCTACTGTCCACGCAGTCGGCGCGCTTTGTCCACGCCTTCGAGGTGTGGCACCGGAACCGTACCCTCTGCGCCCTGCACAACAGCTGGCACGAGCTGCTCATGCAGTGCCAGCGCATCGATGATGACCGGGTCAACTGGACGCTGCCCATATCCTCGTACATCTCGGCGCAACAATGTGAGTCTCAACGGGGGCGAGAGAGACTCCTATCTCGACCTGAGTCCTGTTTTCATCGTTTGTTTGCGTTCTTCCTTCGCAGTTTTTACGGAGATGCGTCTGGACTGGCTGGCGGGTAATTGGTATTTGCTGAACGAGGACGACGGCCTGGTCTATTTGTGTACCAATGCGATGACCCACTGCCGCCTGATACTGCAGCAGGTGGAGCACATCTCCTCGCTGGTGCTGGATCCTACCAAGGGCTATCTCTTCACCACGGACTCCACGCCCAGTCTGTCGCGGTCGCTGCTGGATGGCAGCAATCGTACGGTTTTGGTTACGGAACAGATATATCATCCGAGCAGCATTGCCCTGGATCTGGCCAATGAGTTGGTCTACTGGATTGATATCTACAAGGATGTCATTGAGCGTGTAAATTACGAGGGACAGAATCGTTGGACCCTTAAAAAGTCACCAGATGTGAGTGGAATTTGTAAAGTTGTTGAATAAGATGCGTAACGCGTGGGCAGTTAAGAGAAAAGCTAGCTCATGAGAGCTCTCCTACTCTCTCTGGCTTTTAAAGACAGTCAGAGAGAGAGCAAAAAGTTGTGTGGCGTTATGCATCTTATTATTTGGAGTGTAATTGGTAGAATGTTAAGCTTTAAAAGTATATTTTACCATTACGTTTAAGGCTTAACATTCACTTTTTCTTTTCCCATAAATCTTTTATTTATTATTCCAAAATAAACCCACTTATAGCATACTTTTCTGCTTGCTTTCAACCTCTAACAATTCCCTAACTTTCCTCTTCTTTTTACAGTCTCCCGTGCCTTTGAAAACCATCCATGCCCTGGAAGTCTTTGAGAACACCATCTATTTGGCTCCCTGGATGGATAACGCAATCGTGACCCTCGACAAATTTACGCTCAAGGCTCGCGTCCTTGTGCCGGATGTGAGTCGCGGTGCCAATTTCCGCATTTTCCACCGCCAAAAACAGCCGGAGGTGGCGCATCCGTGCCGGGATAACAACGCTGGCTGCAACCAGATTTGTGTGCCGCAATGGACCCGAGGCTTTGCCAGCGCCAAATGCTTATGTACCGCCGGCTATAAGCTGCACAATCAGACCACCTGCCTTCTCTCGGCTCTTGATAAATTCTTGGTCTACACGGACAAGCAACTGGCAAGGATTACGGGCGTGCCGCTGGATACCGAGCAGGTGCATCGATTGCAGCAGATCGGTGAGCAGCCCGATGTGATGGTGCCAGTGCACAATGTCTCCCTGACGTCGAGCATCGATGTGAGTGTGCGTGGCAAGTCGGTGTTCTATGTGGTTCCCGATGCCGATGTCAGTCCCATTGGGGATGAGGAGCACACTTGCAGCATAAGGAGTCAGTCCTTGAATGGTAGTGTCTCTAGACTCCTGGTCAGCGGTCTAGACAAGGTGCAGGCCTTGGCCTTTGACTGGATCAACGAGCATCTGTACTGGTCCAGCCACAGGAAGCTGCAGGTGGCTCCGCTAAGGAATATGAGCAAGGTGCTTACGTTTAACATGGAATGCGATGTCATGTAAGTTAGGAAGGGTTCCTCCAATGGACAAGAATTTAATAAATATCTTTATTACAGGTCCCTGGAGCTGGATCCCATTACAGGCCTGCTTTACTGGTCGCAGTGGGAGTCACAGACCTGCGAGGCTGGCATCTACAGCGCCTGGATGGATGGCACGCATAAGGAACTGCTGGCCAAGGCCACTACCACAATGTCCATGAGATGGCCGCGCAGTCTGGATGTGGATCGTCGCACCAAGGAGCTGTACTGGTGCGACTTCCGGCTGGGCACCATCGAGCTCATGAAGCTGGACGGCACCGGCAGGGAGCTGCTCTTCAAGTCCGACCAGTTCCATCCCTACTCCATGGTTCAGAATAATGGTCTGATCTACTGGGTGGACCACATAAACTCTACGATCTGGCGCTTCCATGCGCATCAGGCGAACCTCTCCAGCACTTTCAGTTCCACAGTGCATCTGCAGCGAACTGGTAGAGGAGCTGACCTGAGGATCTTTGATTTGGCCACACAACCACTTCCACAGACGCCCAGCGCCTGTGCACAGTCCAAGTGTCCAGGCATGTGCCTAAACACACCCAAGGGAGCCATCTGCCGCTGTCCGGATGGCTTTACTTTAAATGGCACAGGAAGCCACTGCATACCGCAGCTCGCTCCTTCGCCCATCCGTCCCAATTGCACCTCGGGCTTTATGTGTAGGAGCACGCGTCAGTGCATAGATAGCAAGGACATGTGCGATGGCTTCGAGGACTGCGAGGATGGCATCGACGAGAGCAGCGACTCGAGGGGTCCCTGCAATCCGCTGACCTGTGACAAGACCCTGCACTTTGTGTGCAATGGACGCTGCTACCAGCGATCGCTGCTGTGCAGCTCCATTGCCTACTGCTCGGACGGTTCAGATCAGGCGAACTGTGAGCACAGCACCTGCAATAGCAACGAGTTCACCTGCCAGAAGAGCGGACGCTGCATCCAGATGGCTTGGGTGAATGATGGCGTTATTGATTGCGGGCCAGACGATGACTCGGACGAGTCAGCGGAGATCTTCTTTGGCAGCAAGTGTCCGGAGTTGGACTGTGGCAATGGAAGGTGTCGCCAGTTTGCTGATGTCTGCGATGGCATCGATAATTGCGGGTAAGTTATGCTTTTTATGACCTTCAAAGATGAGTCTGAATATGTATATCCTTAGAAACAATGCCGATGAGACGGACTGCGAGCAGGAGTGCGGACATGGCGAGAAGTACTGTCGTCCTATTGGCTGCTATGGCGAGATGACCATGTGCGATGGCATCCACGACTGCGAGGACTCCAGCGATGAGGCTAATTGCAATCAAACCAAGAGCGACAATCATCCTTTGACTGGTTGGAAGGAGTTAGCGGAGTGTGCTCCACTCGAGTTCGCTTGCCAGGATCCTTTCGAGTGCATTCCAGACTTTCTGCGCTGCGATGGCATCCCGCACTGCTTTGACAAGACGGATGAGTTAAACTGCACGCACATCAATGCCACACGCTTCGACCTCAATGAGACGGTGATCTGTGAGCATCCCGACAGACTGTGCGGCTTTGCTAGGCAATGTGTGACGGTGGATCAGCTGTGCGATGGCAAGAATGACTGCGAGGATACCACAGATGAGGGCTTCCTGTGCGCTGACAAGCTCTGCGAGCGCGGCCACGAGTGTTCCCATCGTTGCCACAACACGCCGGAAGGCTACATCTGCTCCTGTCCGGATCACTTGTATCTGCAGCCAAATGGAAAGCGCTGCAGCATGCAGCATGCCTGTGATCACTGGGACACCTGTTCGCAGGTGTGCGAAAGCAGCGGCAAGGGTTACGAGTGTCACTGCTTGAAGGGATTCGATTTGGCCTACGATAAGTTCACCTGCAAAAGCACCGCTGCGGACGAGCCTTATGTGATCTTTACGAACCGGCAGGATATCAAGGGAATCGATTTGAAGACCCTAAATGTGGGGAATTTCTACACCTCTCAAAGAAACATCATTGCCCTGGACTTCCTTTACGTTAATGAGTCCAACATTGAGATCTACTGGACGGATGTGATTGATGACAAGATATACAGAGGTCAGCTGATGGGTGAGAGTCTGCGAAATGTGGAGGCAGTGATCCACTCCGGTCTGTCCACCACAGAGGGTCTGGCTGTAGACTGGGTGGGCAAGAACCTCTACTGGATCGACTCGAATCTTGACCAGATCGAAGTGGCCAAGCTGAACGGCAGCTTTAGGCGAACGCTCATCGCGGGAAGCATGGAGAGTCCCCGTGCCATAGCCCTAGATCCACGGGAGGGCCTACTCTTCTGGACGGACTGGGACGACAACTCACCTCGCATCGAACGGGCCAGCATGTCGGGCGAAGGCAGACGCATGATCTCCACCAGCTGGCAGCTGAGTGCCGGCTGGCCCAATGGCCTGACCCTTGACTACACCCAAAAGCGTGTCTACTGGGTGGATGCCAAGTCGGACTCCATTAGCAGCACCCTGTACGATGGCTCCGAGCACCATGTTGTGCTGCGCAACAAGGACATACTCTCGCATCCGTTTGCCATCTCCGTTTTCGAGAACTATGTGTACTGGACGGACTGGCGCACAACGTCGGTTATAAGAGCCAACAAGTGGAATGGCAGCGATGTCCAGGTGCTGCAGCGCACTCAATCTCAGCCCTTTGGCATCCAGGTTCTCCACTCCAGCCGCCAGCCTTGGGACAAGAATCCGTGTGGAGAGAACAATGGCGGCTGCTCGCATCTGTGTTTGCTGAGTGGAAAGGGCACCTTTAAGTGCGAGTGTCCGCATGTGATGCGTCTGGATCCAAGTGATGAACGCAACTGTATACCCAACGAGCAAGTGCTACTCTTTGTGATGGTGGACGAGATCCGCGGCATAGATCTCCATCAGCCCAATCATCACACCATTCCTACTATAAGGCAGTCGCCAAGGGTAAGTTCGGATCATCTCCTTAGTTATTTATTTCCTTATTTAAACTTGTACTCCTCTTTGTAGTTGGTGGCTCCGCAACGCATTGACTTCCTGGTGGACGAAAGTCGCATCTTTTGGTCGGACATTCAGCAGAATGAGATCTCCAGCGCCGGCATCTCCAATGGTTTGATTGAACCCATCATCAACACCAATATAGAGAAGCCTTATGGCTTTGCCATCGACTGGATTGGTCGCAACATGTACTTCTCCTCGGGTCAGATCAAGTGCAATATCCTGGCGAGTAATCTGAAGGGAGAGTATGTGACCCACATCCATGAGGATCTCAACATGGTGGACAGCATTGTCCTGGATCCAGCCAAGTAAATAACCTTTTTTAATATCTATCAAGCAAAGTCTTATAATTTCCTTGCAGTGGCAAAATGTACTGGATCCACACCGCCTCCGATGGCAGCCTGTCCCAGCTGGAGCAGTCCAATCTGGATGGCTCGGGCCGTGTGTTGATCTATGAGCACGAAAACAGCCTCCAGAGCTTGACCATGGACTTTGACTCGCAGAGGTTGTACTATGCCTACGACAACTCGGGCATTGCCTATTACGACATTCCCAGGAATGAGACTCGCAAAGTCCTTGTGGCCAGTCAGATCACTTCAATCAGCTCTCTGACTGTGTACAATGGAACGTTGTACTTTCCGGAGAACATACAAAGCGTGATAATGCAGTGCGAGAAGGAGGCCTGCTCCAACATGTCCTACTTGAGGGTCAACACGAGTAAGGCAGCTGAATCCTTAATCTTAATAAACCTTGTGATTAGCATGACTTTCCTCTTTCCAGAGAGCATTCAAAGTATGAAGATGTTTTATGCGGATGCCCAGACAGGCACGAATACCTGTGCTGGACCTCTGCGTGGTGGCTGTCAGCATTTGTGCCTGGCCATCTCAGCCACGGATCATGTTTGCCGCTGCGCCCTGGGCTATGATGTGGAACCCAAGAATCCCACGCATTGTATTCCACGGGCAGAGTTCATTTTCTACTCCATTGATGTGCTGCAGGGTGTGGAAATGATTGATCCCTCGGAGGAGTTTGATCAGCCAGCAGCGGTAAAGGAATACTTACATGAAACTTTTATATAAATCTTTAATTTATAAAAACTTTAACCTTGTACAGGCTTTGGTTCCCATCTCCCGTGTAAGTTCCGCCAGTTTCATCGAGTATTTGGCCGCCACGGACACACTTTACTGGGGTGACAACGAACTGGGCAGCATTTCCCGTGTGAAGCGCGATGGCACTCAGAGGGAAACCATTCTGGAGGCCATCAATCTGGCTGGCTACAAGCAACAGGACTGGCTGGGCGGCATAGCCATCGATTGGGTGGCTGGCAACATCTACTGGAGCGACACGAAACGCAATCTCATCGAGGTGGCCCGTCTGGATGGAAGCCATCGCTATGTGGTGGTCTCTAATTTGGATAAACCTACGGCCCTGGCGGTGGACCCTCAGCAAGGACTGCTCTTCTATGTGACCCAGCAGCACATCGGGCGTGTGGGTCTCGATGGCAGTCAGCCCTTCGTCTTGGTGAATCAAACGCGAGCCAACTGGGCCGTGGGCAACCTGGTGCTGGACATTGAAGCCACAAAAGTGTACTGGTGCGAGCGAAATCCCGATGCCTTGATGAAGGTGGACTACGATGGGAATCTGAGGCAGCAGCTGCTAAATTTAACCCTCAACAATCCGGTGGCTTTGGCCAAAATGGGCGACTATCTCTACTGGGCGGAGAACAAGTACAACGAGGGCACCATTCGTGTGGCGCCTCTGGCCAACCTCAGTCGTTCGAAAGTGATCCTAGAGACGGAGCAGGATGCCATTAGGGATCTGAAAATATACTCGAAGCGAATTCAACGCGGCACTAATCCCTGCGCCCAGAGCAACGGCGGCTGCGAGCAGCTCTGCCTGTTCAATGGAACCAGCCCCATTTGCGCCTGCGCTCACAGTCGCCTGGCAGCGGATGGTGTAACCTGTGAACCATACGAGAACTTCCTGCTGTTCAGCTATCGCAGTAACATCGAGAGCATCCACATGACAGAGCATGCGAACAAGAACTGGCCGGTGCAGATGATATCTAATAGTAGTGTAATGAGGAACGTGATTGCCATTAGCTACAACTACGAGGAGCAGATGGTTTACTATTCGGACGTCCAGCTGAGCACCATCAACCAAGTGCACTTCAATGGCAGCGGACAGCGCGTCTTGGTGGGTCAGCAGGAGCGAGTGGAGGGTCTGGCCTACGACATGGTCAACGAGCAGCTTTTCTGGACTTCGAACAATAACAATGCGGTCATTCGAAGTGTGGAGCTGCGACACCTCGCTGAACAGGCTGATCAAAACCAAAAGCACGTGAAGAACGTATTGAGTCTCCGGGAGAAGGACAAGCCGCGCGGCATTGCCGTGGAGCCCTGCCTGGGCATGATCTACTGGACTAATTGGAACGAAGAGTCGCCCTGCATTCAGCGCTCTTACCTCACCGGTTATGGAACGGAAATGATCATAAAGAAGGACATCAAGATGCCGAATGCTTTGACTCTCGATCTGGAGCAGCAGAAACTGTATTGGGCAGATGCCAGGCTAGACAAGATCGAGCGCACCAACTACGATGGCAGCAACCGGGTGGTGCTGGCTCATTCCACGCCCAAGCACGCCTTTGCAATGGCTGTGTATGGTGATCTGCTCTTCTGGACGGACTGGGTGCTCCACGCGGTGGTGCGGGCCAACAAGTACACTGGTACCGATGTCCTCTTCCTGCGCGAGCATGTGACCCGTCCCATGGGCATTGTGGCTGTGCAGAACACAAGCATCAACTGTGATGCAAATCAGTGCAAGATCCTGAATGGCCAATGCGAGGATGTGTGTATCCTGAATGCAAGCGGTCAAGCCACCTGCCACTGCACCCAAGGCATCCTGGCGCCCGACGGACGCCGCTGCATTGCCCCCGTAAACACCAGTTGCGGCACTCTGCAGTACAACTGCCACTCTGGTGAGTGCATCCCCATGGAGCTCACCTGTGACAATGTCACCCACTGCGCCGATGGCTCCGATGAGTGGCGCAGCTACTGCATCTTCCGCCAGTGCCCCGACACGCACTTCATGTGCCAGAACCATCGCTGCATACCCAAGGAGCACAAGTGCGATGGCCTGCAGCAGTGCGGCGATGGCAGCGATGAGACCAAGCTGCTGTGCAAGTGCCCGCAGGATCAGTTCCGCTGCGGCAGCGGGGAGTGCATCTCGCGGAAGTTTGTCTGCGACAAGATGAAGGATTGCCGGGACTTCAGCGATGAGAAGATGTGCGCCCCAACGCCCTGTGAGGTGGGAAACGTGGCCTTCGAGCACTGCGGCAACAGCACCATTTGCATCATGCCCAGCTGGCGCTGTGACGGCGATGCGGATTGTCCCGACGGTACCGATGAGCTCAACTGCCCGACTCGCACCAATGTGAGCTGCGATGCTGGGCAGTTCCGTTGTGCCACCGGCAACTGTATCTTTGGAGCCTGGCACTGCGACGGAGAAAAGGATTGCTCCGATGGCAGCGATGAGATGGGCTGCCGGCACGAGTGTCATGGCAATCAGTTTGCCTGCGACAATGGCTGCATCCCGGCCAGCTGGCAGTGTGACGGGAAGAGCGACTGCGAGGATGGCACGGACGAGGGCCCGCAGTGCCCTAGCCGACCATGCCGGCCGCATCTCTTCCAGTGCAAGAGCTCCGGGCGCTGCATACCCCAAAAATGGGTGTGCGACGGCGAGAAGGATTGCCCCAGCGGACCGGGGGATACGGGCAGCGAGGACGAGGGTCCCCAGTGCGGCGGCATTGCTCACATTCCCGACTGTCCGCCGCCAGCTCATCTCTGCACCAGCGGTCTGTGCATCGACTCCCAGTACGTGTGCGATGGCGACGAGGATTGCCCTGGCGGGGATGACGAATACGAGGGCTGTGTGCCCGCCTTTGCACCGCACTCGTGTCCTGGTGGATCGCTGATGCACCAGTGCCAGGATGGCAAGTGCATCTTGAAGAACCAGACATGCGACGGCAAGCTGGATTGTGGCGATGGCAGCGACGAGTTACCCAGCCTGTGTGCCCACACGAGGGGATGCAATGGCACCGATGACTTCCGGTGCAAGAATGGAGCCTGCATCAGTGCGGATCTGCTCTGTGATCGGAGGAATGACTGCGCTGATTTCTCCGACGAGGAGTTGTGCAACGTCAACGAGTGTCTCATTCCGGACATCTGCGAGCACGAGTGCGAGGACAAGGTTGTGGGCTACAAGTGCCACTGCCGGCCGGGCTACAAGGTTCTTCCGCAGAGTCCGCATCTCTGCACGGATGTCGACGAGTGCGATGAGCAGCAGCCCTGCTCCCAGACCTGTGTCAACACCTACGGCTCGTACAAGTGCCTGTGCGCCAAGGGATACGCCTTGGTGGATCATCACACCTGCAAGGCCACCAGCAACGTGTCCATGGAGCTGATCTTCTCCAATCGCTACTACATCCGGCAGGTGAACATGACGGGCAATGGCACCATTCTGATCAATGAGCTCTCGAATGCCGTGGCCTTGGACTACGACTGGGACAGTCAGTGCCTGTACTGGTCGGATGTGACCAGCACCGTGGGCACCATCAAGCGGCATTGTCCGAAGGAGAACAAGACGCAGACCCTGCACCAGGCCATGCTGAAGAATCCCGATGGTCTGGCCGTTGATTGGGTGGCCAAGAACCTGTACTGGTGCGACAAGGGACTGGACACGATCGAGGTCTCGCAGCTGGATGGAAAGTACCGGAAGGTACTGATCAACGAGTATCTGCGAGAGCCGCGCGGCATTGCCCTGCATCCATATCAGAAACACATTTACTGGTCCGACTGGGGCGACAATCCGCACATTGGCAAGGCGGGCATGGATGGCTCCAACCCGAGGATGATCATACGCGACGGTCTGGGCTGGCCCAATGCTCTCACCATTAGCTTTGAGACGCAGCAGCTGTTCTGGGGCGATGCTCGGGAGGATACCATTTCCGTGAGCGATCTAGATGGCAATCACACGCGTTTGCTGCTCGCGAGAAGCATCAATCCGGACCTCAATCTGCATCACATCTTTGCCATTGCCGTGTGGGAGGGACACATCTATTGGTCGGACTAGGAGACCAAGTCCATTGAGTACTGCAGCATCTTTAGTGGACACAACTGTACTACTTTGATTACCACCATTCACCGGCCGATGGACTTGAGGGTATTCCATCCCTACCGCCAGCAGCAGCCGATGAGTGGGAATCCCTGCTTGAAGGCCAACTGCTCCACGCTGTGTGTCCTGTCGCCAGAGGAGCCATATTATAAGTGCCTCTGTCCCACGAACTTTGTGCTGGCCTCCGACAATCGCACCTGTCGCGCCAACTGCACGGCGGCCCACTTCGAGTGCGTGAACACTTACAAATGCATTCCCTTCTACTGGCGCTGCGACACGCAGGATGACTGCGGGGATGGCAGCGACGAGCCGGAGACCTGCCCGCCCTTCCACTGCGAACCTGGACAGTATCAGTGCGCCAATAAGAAGTGCATCCATCCTTCGCACATTTGCGACGGCACCAATCAGTGCGGCGATGGCTCCGATGAGCTCAACTGCGACAAGTTCACCTGCTTCGATACGCATCTCAAGTGCGGAGCCACAACTAATACCAGTGCCTTCTGCGTGGACAATGTCAAGCGTTGCGATGGGGTCAGTGACTGTCCAGGTGGGGAGGATGAGGCTGGTTGTACACCACTTGTCTGCAAGAAGGATCAGTTCCAGTGCGGCAACAACCGGTGCATGCCCTATGTCTGGGTGTGCGACGGCGACATTGATTGTCCGGACAAGTCGGATGAGGCCAACTGTGATAATGTGTCCTGTGGACCCAATGATTTCCAGTAAGTATTCCTCTCCTGATGCCTTGAATTCTTCTTAATTTATCTTTATTTCTTTTATAGATGCAACTCTGGTCGCTGCATTCCTCTTGCCTGGCGGTGCGATGATGAACCGGATTGTCCCAATGGCGAGGATGAGCCTGCCAGCTGCTTCACCTCCAAGGCCACCTGCGATCCCACCTACTTCAAGTGCAACAACTCCAAGTGCATACCAGGACGCTGGCGCTGTGACTACGAGAACGATTGTGGCGATGGCAGCGATGAGCTAAACT
>VNJS01005405.1:0-19512 GCA_008042575.1 Drosophila watanabei
CAGCTTAGGCCGTGTGGACTCCACGCCCATGGCGCTTAAATGATTTGCTGGCCGGGCCAATTCGGGCGGCCAACAGGGCGTATGCCTAATGCCCGGCCATTGGCTCCACTTCGACATCGCGGGCCAGCCACGTTTTCTGTGCACAGTTTTGGCATTTTGACATATCAAGTGAAAAACTTAAACGATTTCCGACAAGTAACCAGTTTAGCGCTCTGGTTACTTTTTGTTTACAAAAAATATACATTACAAATGCGCATAAATTTAAGCTAAAATTTAAATCTAAAAGTTGTAAATTAGAAGAGGCAGGAAAAGTAATTAACGAATTTTCTTAATGAAACCCATATGTCATTGATAAGTAGTTTGAATAAAAAGGAGTTGACATTCTAGGTTAATGTGACAGTCATTAATTTGTAAAAAAATTTTTTATACCACATTACCAGGTTGTTATTATCTTAACACGACACAGGATTAAGAGTCATTTCAGACCCTTTCTAGTTTAGAAGTCCTTTGGTTTTCAAGTTATCTGAAAAAAGTTTCCAAATAGTCTTCGTTCCTCTGAGGATAGTATGGAAAGGAAAATAAACAGTTTCGAGGTTTGTATCACTCGGTGTCATTGAAACTGTTGAAAAACAATTAGAACCAATTTATAAATTTGTTACTAAACATATTTCCATTTACACTATAATATGGGTATTTATTACGATTGGTTAACAAAAATTTGATTTTGATGTTATCAAAATACATTACTACTTATACTATTGGAAAATTAACACAAACATATGTTGAAAATACACCATTAACCATTAAGTACTATACTATACAACTTTTTTGTACTTTGCTCAATTAATGATGTTAATGTTATGATCTAAATCTGGTTTTTATATCATCTAACTGTTATAAAAACAATGGATTTAACAATCAAGAAAAATCGCGAAGCTTCTGTGTTTTTACATGTTAATTTTTTATATAGAACAATGGATGTTTCTTTTCAATGAGTAAGGTCATATAAAGTATTCAATTTCGTTTTCTTTCTCGTTTAAATACTTTTTTAAATATATATAATATATATATTTAATAAATATAATATATATATATATATATAATCTTTATTTGCTTTTTAGAAATACTTTATTATAACGCCCAAAGTTTATATGGATTTTGACAATAGAATGTATTTAATTATTTGATGACTAATTAGGGCTCTTAGCCTATAAATTAAACTGCTAAGGCAAAGTGGGGGAAATCGCAGCATTAAAACCTCAGAGTCGCAACCTCTACACCTTATCACAATATTTGAACTTGAGAGTCTTAAATTTAGTATGATATAATTAATTGAAATTGCTCTCGGATTCCCCCGCTGCTACATTACAAAACCTGACCCGTTTCCACCTGATGAACATGCTCATGAAAGTCAAGGTCAGCGGCACAAAAAGCCGAAAAACAAAAAAAAACAAAAAAATGTGTAAGTCGTAAAAAGCCAGGCACCGCCGAAGTTATTTTCGCTTTGTCAAGCGAGACAATAAGAAATGATATTTGCCATAAGAGCAGCCGCATTAGCAGCAAATTACAGGCCGCAAAGTAATTTGAGGTGGACCCGCGAGTACCTCGCGAAACGATTGAATGCATTCATTCATGGGTCCGTCAGAGAGTCAATCAGACACTCGACTGGTCATTCGGTTCGGCCAATGGACATTGAACCACTTTCGGGACATGGCTAGCAGCTACTGATCTGAGCTAGAGCTCTAGCCCACTGGCACTGGTGACCTCTACAAGTGACATTCACATCGGTTGGAAAATTCGATTAAATTATAAGCTCAAACCAGATACATATAGCCAGGCCATATAGGGAAAACTAGAGTGCGATCTGTGTGTGCGGCGGTGGGGAGAACTACGGAGCTATCTCTATGAAGTTCTCGCCGGCTTTCCTTGAGTCCGCTCCACCGTCCAGCTGCAAGTCCCCAACCGCATTGTGCAAGAGAAGTCGCAGTCGGAGTTGAAGTTGAAGTCGAATTCAGAAACGAGACAGCGGCAGAAATGTCAATTGCCATCGGTTGCCTGCTTAGGGGAAAACAATCATCGATAGTTTAGCTGGCCCATTCAGCAATTGGCCAAATGAATGGCTTTGCCGTAACCCGATCATTAGCAGCGATCGCATAAACGACATCGCTCATACGCCTTGCGGCAGTGGCAGTTGCAGCGGCAGCCGAATAATTGTACCCGCTTTGTAGTCTCGGAAAATTAAAGATTTTTCGCATATTTTTCACCAGTTGAGTCTCTCCAACTCATGGCCCCTGCTCTCCGTGTCCCATGTCCAAGACGTTGAGCAGAATTTTCGCAATATTTAATTTTAGCACAAAGCACCAGCACTGGCTGCACTGGCAACAAAAATTGGACTAATTGCCGACAATGTTGGCTCTGATTGACTGGACCAAGAGGCTGAGACTCCGACTGCGACTGCGACTAAGGCTGAGACTGGCCGAGTGTTTGATTGAATGATTGAACGAATGGCAAACGTTGGGGCACCAACACAAACATACGACGAGGCAGCTGCCTAATCCCTGTTATTGGGTCATGTCGCGTCTCTGGGAAAATGTGGCGACGATGTGGCAATGTGGCAACCGCGTTGCTGCCAAGTGCCAAAAACATAACACACCACCGAGTCGCAGTTGCAGTTGCAGTTGCCGTTGTTGCTGTTGTTGCCGATGCTGATGCTGATGCACTTAATGGTGCTGCGGCACGTTGTTTCTACTTCTGGGAGTCTTGCAGCCGTGATCGAACATTGTGAAAAGCGAGCATTAAAAATGCCTTTTTTCTTGGCCCGACTGGGCTTGCAACATTCTCGCTGGGACCGAGGAATGTGTGGGACCGGTGGCGGCAGTAGTCGTGGTCGGGGTCGGGGTCGGGGTTCAGCGCCTCGACACGATCAAAGGTGTTTTTGGCTGGGGAACCCCCTGGCAGAAGGCCAGAAACAAATGCTCGATTGGCGCGGCGCGGCTCTTCCCTTTCGTTTAGGAAGAGAACAAACAAAAGAAAACCATTAGTTGAACTTGTTCTTCGCTCATTTCTAGTTTCGTATGCTAAAAAATCCCCGATGCTCTTCGGAAATATTGCATAATTATTATAAATCAGTAAGCCATGACTTGCCATAAATACAGTGTTTCTCCGAAAACACGGTTCCCATACGATTTTATTTTCGATCTTAAACAACCTTAGCTCTGGAATAATTGCCCCTTGATTGCGCAGCCGTCGCCATAGAAGTGCCATAAAAATGCTATAAACAAAAATGTGATTAAATGAGCATAAAGCAATTGGCAATTACAAGACCACAAAACTTGACTTTTGCATGATTTCGCAACTGCAAGAAAACGACTTTGGTCGGTCGGCAGCGGCGATTTGCCTTAGTTTAAGGCTTCAACTGGAGCTCGACCTTGAGCCAGAATGCAAAAGCGAGCAGCTTAGCAGAGCCAACAAGCCAAGCTCGCAACTCTCACCAAGACGACTGTCAAAGCCTTGTTTACGGCGACCAAGAAGCGTGACAGCGGTAGTTCTTAGGCTAATTTACTCTTATTGTTGTATTAAAGCCATGTTTCCCCCCTCTTCCTTGCAGATACTTCTTCTCCACGGTGCTGCAGTTCCAAATCTACCGCGCAATGTGCCGCGAGGCGGGCCAATATATTCCCGGTGATCCCAGGAAGCCGTTGCATCAATGCGATATCTACCGTCAGCCAGCAGCTGGCAATATTCTCAAGTGAGTAAATAATCTAAAAATACATATTTAGACTTAAAAAGCGATCTGAGTTTTTAAATAAGAAGTTAAATTCTATACATTTCTGTTAAAAACAGATGATGAGAGACTTAACTAGAACACCTTGGGTTTCTATTAACAACTAACTAATTTATAACTAATCCATCTGGAAATATTTAAACATATGTAGGTCTGCAGTTTCTTAAATATTAGAAAAAATTACCATCGTAAATTAAATGTATTCTATAGTAACTTCAAATGTAGGTGGATTAAATCCGGCTCAAAGGACCAAAACAGTTAAAAGCCTTGGCTGCTGCAACACTTTCCAAGTCAATAGCAAAATAACAGAAAAACCTCTAGCTTTCTTTATGTCTCAGAAGTTTTTAATAGAATATTGTTCAATTATCCCTTTAAAAAAATATTGTTTAACATTCTCCGTGAATATTTTAAAAATGTAAAATGTCTCAATATATGACAGAATAAACCAGAAAAAAGGACAAGATCTTTTAGGATAATGCATAGTTTTCTTAACAAAAGTGTTATGTTTATGTTTACCAAAAGTTTAATTAAGTTTTATAAATATTAATGGGCCTCTTCTTTCTTATTCTACAGGAAACTTATGGCCAAAGGCGCCTCCCAGCCCTGGCAAGAGGTGCTTGAGGAGACCCTGCAGGATGGCCGATTAGATGGCAGCGCTCTGCGGGAATACTTTGCGCCGCTCGAAGAATGGCTGCGACTGGAGAACCTCCGGACGAACGAGTACGTTGGATGGAACTACGACGGCGACTACTGCAAGCGCAGCATCGAGACAGCTGGACTGCAAATCTTCGGCGGCTACTACAATGGTGGCGAGCGCCAAGGGACCTCTTCGACACTGGGCTTCCTGTTCTTCTGGATTTGCTTTTACTTCGGCACGCTTTTCATTTGAATTTCCAGAGTATTCGAACTTGTGTTAGAATTCAGCTAGCAAACAGGCCGTTCCACTTACAACTTCCGCTTATTCAAGTCGCACCTACAGCCGAGCTGAACTTGAATCAATGCCAAAAATACACACTCACAATTCTAAAATGAAATAAACGAAAACATAAAAACAAACCAGACAAATTGCTCGACGGGCGGCACCCTAAAAATTGCAACAAACTACGAAATGAATATATTTTGTATATCTCGAACTGGGGATACTTGGTAGTTGGTTTGAACGCAAAATAATAAATAATATTTACTTGATTATTTGTCGAGTACTGAGTTAAAGTCCTTGAATTTCTTAACGTCAAGTACTAGGTTGAAGTCCTTAAATTCTTTAACGTATTAAAATATAAAGAACTGTGCAATGTAACATTATCTGATCTCATACAGGTTTTTCTTAGATTTCCAAGATCCTTGCATGCACCTTGATTCTATGGATACCCCTTGTAGATAAACCAGTATCGCAGCATGTGATGGTCAGGAGGGGCTGGGTGCCGGTGGCGATGGGGATGGGGATGAGGTGCAACCCATGCGGGTCATTGGAACTCCGGCGTCGCACGCACATTGTTCACTCATTTGCTGGACTCGCTGCCTTCGTTGTTGTTGCCTGCAATTTAATCAAATAAAATAAATAAACCCACAAAGCTGCTGCAATTGCAAAGCTGTGCTTTTGTTTTTGCTGCAGCTGCTCGACAGCGGTATCTGGCGGAGTTCCCAACTGGTTTTTAGCTGGGCGTGTAATTTTGATTTAATAAATTGCAGCAGCAGCAACTACAACCACAGCATCGGCAGCAGCAACTGCAAGAGTCCAGTGTAAACAAGACAATCAACACTTGTGTGGGTTGATCGGGGGTTATGGGTGGCGGTGCCCGGTGCACGGTGCACGGTCACCTCAGTGTCATTGTTCTAAAGTTTATCTTAGAAACAAGACACTTTAGCTAAGTGAACCGAGTGGTACCGCCCCTCGGATTCCTGAATACTTGCAATTGCTTTAAACAGAGAAGTTCCAAGTATGTGAGCAAAGTGCTTTACATCTGCTGAAACCAGACACGCAAGTAAGTGATATTCATTAAGGTTTGATGAGCTAGAAGATGTCTGCTTAGGTAAATATGAGCTAAAATAATGCGTATAACGCTACAAACGATAATGAATAATTAAATAAAATAAATAATAAAAAAAACTACTGAAATGTATGAAACTTGATATATGTAGTTTAATATAAATTTTAATAATTATTTTTATTATTCATTCAATAATAGTACTTATGCATATATGAAGTCATCTTTCATTATAGTTAACTTTTCAAGCTTTCCACTGTTAGTTCATTTTATAATATGTAGGGAACACTTTATATATTCAAAAGATATTACTCAGGACTATTTGAATCTTGGAAAATAACTATAAAGTTTCAAAACTCTCTTTTGCCTTGACCACCGAAGTTAACTTGATATTCACACAATTCATAAAACACTGATGGTTTATTGCCTTGAGTTTGGTAAATAGTTAAAAATATATTTAATAAATACATATATACACAAGTCCTTAAAAAATTAGAGTACAATCGGATGACAAATAAGGATTTTATTAGACAGTAAAGTTAATGTGTTTAAAAAGACTAGCACTGACACTTAGGCTGGGCTTGACACTGAAATTAATTAATTTACAATAGTTTAGGTAATAGGTATCTCTCAGTCGAGCTCGCTGTCTAATTTGTTTCGATTGAAGATCTGCCCCCTAAGCAAAGCTACACTTTCGCTCATTTTGTACATTATTCAAATTTGCAACCGGCCATTAAATCCTGAGAGTTTGAAGAAAAGCGCAAGGCAAAACATAAGCTGGCGAAGCAACAGCTCCCAGCTCCCAGCTCCCAGCTCCCAGAGCAATGACAGCAACATGTTAAGGACATGATCAACATTTCAATTAAATGCAATCACTGCCCTCGATGCCGAGACCGAGATCGCCTCAGTTCGGGGAGTTGAGTCTCGTGTGCGCCTTGCGCTTCACTTTCACTGTAGCATTTACTGGGCAGTGCGTACTTCCGCTCTCCGAGCTCGGGTCCCGTCCCCGTAACCCCCGGCCGGCCTTTATTAGCTCGGCGACAATTTGCAATGACAAGCGTAGTTCGCTGCTGTTGTTGTAGTGTTTGTTTTTTAGAAGGAACATTCGGGTGAGTAACTGAATCACCGCCAACTGGGAAACAGTTTTCACGAGACTCGCGTTCCAATCGTACGCGCAGCGCCAATCAAGCGGACGGAACTCGGATTGCAGCATACATAATGCAGTTCAGTGCACGGATTAAAGAAGTGTAACAATAATATAAACTTAAAAAATACATTAATAAAATAAATTACAATTTAAAACTTAAAGTGAAAAAGAAAAGTTAATACTTATGCTAAGGAAACTATCAAACTTCACCTGGATAATGTTTCCCAAGTTTAATTACTAAAACTCATAATAAACTACTTTGATAACATAATGAACTGAATCAGCTAAAATTACTTTATCGTATAAGTGAAATAATCCAGAGAAAATTGAACAACAAATTATGGAAAAACTGCTCCTGCTATTCGTGGCTTTGATCCCTATGGGATCCTGCCAAAACAGTAGCTTAAAGATCAACACGCATCTCAAGGACATCGCGGATGGACCTGTGGCCCTGGCCTCGATCCAGGGCCCCGGCAACATCTGCATACGCGAGGAGCCGTACGTGGAGCTTATCCAGGTGCCGGAGATGCAGCCCGTCCGCGTGCGCACCTCCAGCTGGTGCATGGAGATCCCGCCGCGGTGCGCCACCTACAAGACGGAAATGCGCGAGGTGATGAGGGTCCAGGTGAGTTGCACTGCCTCCGGAGCACTGACTCCGGACTACGGTAGACTGCCAAATGGTCGCAGGTGTTCCATTACCGGCTCTGCCTTTGCGGGAATCTCTTACGTCATCATTGCCCAGCCAGTGGCAACACCTTCGCAGTGGCCAGTGGCCAGTGGCCACTTTTTGCACCAACTTGGGGAGCCTGCGCCAGAAACCTGATTTCGATTTGCCCAACCAGGAAGCCGCTCACCACGATATCCATAAATTGCCCCGATCCGATGGTCGACTTTGATAGCTTTTCTCATATATTTGGTGCGCTTTATGGGTTCTGTTCGCGAACAGGTGCATTGCGCAATTCTCGCGAAGCTGCGAGCTGGATTTCCTCTGTCTCAGCCGAGTCTGCTATGGAGAACGGAAGTCAGATCCCGAGGCGCATGTGGCAGCTGTGCTCTGTACATGTGACCGGTCTTCAACCGGAGCCTCCGAGTTACTAGACATTAGTGTCCTTGAGTCCGAGGCCTCTTGAACTGTTGGGTACCTGTTGCGTATACGTAATACGCGGTACTCTCTTGATCTTACTAAGTTTATGCGAGGTCGAATTGACGAATTTAATGCATTAATTCTGCCAAAATGTTCGTGCATAAACAATATTTCATGTTTTAGGCTATATTTCGGTCGCAATAAACTAAATGCTATAACGCCACTATCTTAGCTCGTTTTAAACTAGGTGGTGATAATATCAAAAAAATTAGAAAACATAAATTCAGTAAATACAGCCGAATTAATATTAATAATAATATAAATAATAAAAATATAAATAATTGGCATCGGTGATGATGGGAAGGTAAGGGAGGACGAAAATATTTAAATTTATTTAATTTTACTTGACTAAAGCAATGTTGACGGTATGGCATCTCTGTTATTATGAATAATTTCAAGTGTTCAAAAATTCACTAATTCATAGCATAAACATTGGCTGCGTTTTTATCGATATTCCGCAGAACGGATATGATCACTGAACTTAATGCAGATGTCTTCCATCATGATTTTTCGAGATAATGTTGGTTGATCTGAGCTTAAAGTAAAAAAAAATTAAATATACCTTAATATATTGAGAGTTTTGTAAAGATGAGCGCATAGGAGCATTTAGCTACCTGTTTGTTGATGCAAGCTAGGTTCAAAATACCTAAAAAAAACTGTCCAGAAACATAAACAGACAATTAATTATTTTATTGAGTAATTTTAGCCAGCATATAACCGAATAAATGCATATTCCCTATTGTCCTTATCATGAATGAGTTGTTTCAAAGCAAATAATAGAAGAAATCGTTTCACGAATAATCATAATAATTTTGGGCAAATGTTTACTGCATCCAAACATCTAATCTAATGCACAATACCCACTGCAAACAGATTTTAAACTGCGCAGTGGAAAAGGCGAAAAAAACAACTGCAACGGCCAAGTGTTGACCAAGCTTGGCCAGAATCCGGTTGCAGTCGCCTGATCCGAGGGGCCTAATCAGGCTCAGCTGGTTTTTCCTATTCGGTTATTTATTTTTTCCAATTTTTCGTGGACCGGGGGCAGGCGAAAAGCGAAAATAATTATGTCATGGTGTCAGTGATGGAAAGTGCTAATGAAAAGCGGAAAATCCAGCACTTATGGCCGGATCGGCCTGGATCGGCGGTATTAAGAGCTCCACTTGTGCGCAGCGACTTGATGCCAGAGCTGTTGACACA
Organism: Drosophila watanabei; assembly: GCA_008042575.1. NCBI lineage: Eukaryota > Metazoa > Arthropoda > Insecta > Diptera > Drosophilidae > Drosophila > Drosophila watanabei. The sequence continues at coordinate 9,258 of VNJS01005405.1, forward strand.
CTTTCGATTGCATCACGCAGCAGAGTTGCAAGCGTCGCCATAGCCATCGCCATCGCCATCGCCATCGTCATGACAAGAGGCAGCCAGTTTTGGCTTAGTTTATTTTTTGTCGGCTTCGTGTCTAATGATTTGTGCGAGTTGAGATCGCTCGCTGCTTGGCTCGAATTAATTTCATAATTATTTTAATTGGAGCACTTGAGGGGAGAAGAATCGCCTTAATGGCCGGCACCCAAAACATATTTCGCCAGTTGCCGCCATTTAAGTCGACGCCTTAGAAAATTTCTTGGCCAACACTTCGTTTGGTTTTTGGTCACAAAATGCAGCCACTAATTCGCCAATTTCGATTAATTAATTAACATGAACATGGATCTGTTGGGTCTAAACGGGGAAATACTGGTTAGATCCCAGCAGAATCTTGAGCCACATGGCCCCAAAGGATTTTCCACCAATTTCCCCGATTATGCAAAGGTAAACTGTCATTCCAGCAGACAGATGGACCCCACACGACCACGGAACATGCTGTAACTCGAGAGGCACGTATAAAAATTGTCCAACTTGTATTCAATTACTGTTTATGACGAACGTTTGAAAAGCCAGCCGCAATTATGCAGAGCCAGTGAATCAGGAGACACAACTCAACTCGAATCGAATTTCTCTGTTTATATTAAAATTTCCGCCTTATTCATGCGAGGGTGAACGCGCACTCGGACAGTGACACAGCTCCAGATACGCGGCCCGCCCTCCAGATACAAATCCATCAACAATGCGTAAGTCGGGACGCGGACAGGGACCAAATGCCGCTCCCGGAATGAGTGTGAGAAGCTCGCTGGGCACTCAGTTATTCAATTAAATTGGCAACTCAAGGGGTATTCGCGGGAATGTGAAATGTGGGTGCCCTTCCTCACAACCGTCTCCATCTCCGTCCATAACTGGCGAGGGCTGTGCCAAAGTCCACACTGAGGCGTTGACAGGGCTGATGGAGAGTTCTTCACGAGTTTATTCAATTAGGAATGTCTTGTAATGAGGCCCTCTTCAGTGTCAGTGAAGATCAAAGAGATTTGTGGCACAGCTGAGGCCTATTTTTTTTTTAGCCTCTCGAATCTTGCATAGTTTTAGGCCCGCAGAAATCAGTGTATTTTATATGGCATACTTTGGGGCTTTTGTGAAGTCATCTTAAGAGTTTTCGATCTATTTATAAATTGTTTAACGCAAAAGATATACTCTAGGATTCTTATATTAATCATTGTTAGTTGTATCATTAACAACAAAGGTCTGATGGGGGTAGTTTTTATTCATATATTTGAATATTTATAATATTAATGGTATAATGATACTTACAGAAACTAAACAAGACGCGAACAGTTCGCTTTTGCTGCCAAGGATACGAGGGAAATCTCTCCGACAGCCAGGCCACCTGCAAGCCCATTTGCCGTGGCGGCTGTGGGCGTGGCAGTTGCGTAATGCCGGACAGTTGCAGCTGCGAGGAGGGCTACATCGGGAAACACTGCACCCAACGTGAGTACAAGCACAGTAAACTTGAATTCATTCAAAATAATTATGTTTTCCCCGAAGGCTGCGATCATGATCGCTGGGGACTGGACTGCAAAAATTTCTGCGAGTGCCAAAATGGGGCTGCCTGCGACAACAAATCCGGCATTTGTCATTGCTTGGCCGGTTGGACAGGACAATTGTGAGTACTTCTATAGGGGTATCCTTGGTCTTTTCTTTTATTCCCATCCATCTCCAGCTGTGAAAAGCCCTGCCCCCAAGGAACCCACGGCATCATGTGCCGCAAGGCCTGTGACTGCGACGAGAAGCCGTGTCATCCTCAGACCGGTGCTTGCACTCAGCAGGACCATCCGCTGGAGGTGAACGTGAGCCATGTCATCGTGGAGACGGTCAACTCAACGCTGGAAAAGATGGGCATTATACCACGCCCAGTCCCGTCCAGTCCTCTGCCGGAGGTAATAGTGATCAAGCAGCCCGCGGGCCAGGAAGGCGGCCAGCATACGCCCAAGATCATCGTGCACCAGTCGGGCAGCGAACTGCTCGAGAACCTGCACTCCGCCGCAGCCGCCGGAGTGCCAGCCCCCGAGGTGATCCACGTCATCACCAATGGCATCACCTCGCCGCAGGAGCACCTGGCCGGGTTCGTCGGCGGAGATACCAACACGAGTCAGGCGCCTGCAGATCATCAGTCGGGCCTGGTGACCATGCTGATCATCATCATGCTGCTCCTGCTGGTATCCATAGCAGGATCCCTTTACGTGTACCGCCGGCATCACCTCAAGGAGGCGAGCGTCTATAATGCCAACGGATCGGTGGCCAATGTGCCCACCAATACTCCCGAGGTGGTACTCACTGGGGCCGCGGCCCTGGGCAAGAACTTTCACGAGCCGCTCCCTGAGCCGCCGGTCCTCTTCACGGTGACGCCCCACTCGAACGAGGGTATGTAAGTGTCTCAGCCGACCTTAAAATTGCTATCACGAAAATTACACCATATAACAATTAGGAAAGCTATAGTCACAGGTAACCAAAGTATTGTGGGTAAAATTAAAGGGAACAAGGACATGACTAAGTCACTTTGTCTAGACATGCTCTAATTTATTCAGCAATTAAATTAAACAGGGCGTGAAAGAAGGAAATGTTGACAAATAAAGCCAAAAATTAACACTTTTAAGGAATGTGTTGCGAAACACCCAAATAAAAACAAATGTTGCAAGGAAAATGTTAAGCAACCATCATTGGTGTTGCGGAAGTTGAACCCGATTTTAGTCAAACTTTTAGAAAAGCACTGTAAGGTTCTATTATTCGATGTAAAATATTAGAATAATTTTTTCGGCTTGAATTAATTTACAGAATTCTCATATAACCTATAATGAAAGAAGGTTTATTGCAATAACGACAGAAACATTTATGACCTAGATGAGGATTATTTTAAATTGTATCACAAACTAGCTGCCAAACAGAACGACACTTTCGTAACCACCTTGATAGATTCAGTACAGCTACAAAGTTAACAAATCCATTTCGTACATTACCTTCATCTGCAGTCTACAATCGTCTTCGTTATGCCACAATACCCGTTCCTATATTTATTTGTCTAGGTCCTGGCATTCTCCTTATATTATTAATACACATAGATCGTACATTTTAACAATCATAAATCTACCATTTAAATCACAAAGCAATAATTATGAATGACAAATGACCATATAGCAAAAACAATATGACGAAATGTTATAAATGGACATTTGTTACAAAAAATGAAATAAGTAAAGAAAGATTTTGTTTAGTTAGGTGATCCCGATCTTGATACATAAAGTTACAAAAAAATTTCACATTTTGTACATACATAGATGTTATATTAAATTATTGTCAAGTCCTTAAAAAGTGTTAAATAATCAAAATAAATCTTGCGATTCCGAAACAGCGCCCACAGAATTGTATGACACGCCCAGCAACAACTCGTCGATCAAAACACCGCCCTACGCCTACGCTAGGAAGGAGTCCCTCTACTCAGTGGTCTCGCCCAAGTCGCGCAAGGGCAGCCTGGACTCGCATCTCTACGACGAGATCCGCTACCACCAGCAGCACCACAATACCCACATGCACAACCAGAGTCACCATCACCAGCCACGGAGCCACCAGAACGTTCAGCACTCCACAACGGCCTCGGCATTCCTACCGCCCAGGCCGCCATCGATGCCACGGAGTGACCAATTCATCAACGGCGGCCATCAGCGACCCCACCACATAACCCACTTGATAATTCCGCCGCAGAACTCCAACTTCCTACAGGTGCCAGCCCAAATAACGGCCAAGAGAATAGCTCATCTCTGAGGATAACCAAAAACATAACGATAACATACAGTCATCAGTCTCGAATATATTATTAAAATATTTTATTTTACAGCCGTACTCAGACATAGACATTTTGTAGATATAAAAATATTAAAAAATTAGTTTTAAAAATCATTTATGCATGCTTCTTTTTACACGTCATGTATTCTATTCTAAAGGTTTAGATTTAGGTTCTTATGGATTTAAAGTACATCTGATAGTCTATGTAATACCTGTACAATGTACATAAAATGATTTTAAAATGATTTCCTGGTTTTTACTAACTAGGAAAAATAAAATAAACTGTTTATTTGACAAACGTGATCATCGATTGTAAGAGCTACGGTGGTTATACTTGTAACGCAGATAGCCAGCAAAGGCTATTATCCCCAATATTAATCCAACTAATCCAAGTAGAGACGTTGTTGAAAGCTTAAACTTCATTTTTTTGTTTTCTGAAGCAGCTTTGTTTGCTGGATCGTTGTCGAAGGTATTTTCCTTGATGTTTGATGTGACAGTTGGATATTTCGGAACTTCTCTTACAAATCTTGAAGGTATTTCCAACTGCAACTGGTGCGTTGCTAACAAATTGATTTCATTTCTAGTTTCCAGTTGAATTGAAATTTTAGCATATAGAAGCTGCAGAGACGCAATCCAAGTAAGCAAATTCATTTTGTGCCAGAGCAACACTTCTTATTTGGTAAAACTTTATAAAATGCACGATAGGTATTAAAGCTCTGAGGGCTGGATATAAACTGCCAATGCCAATGTAGTTTATTTTGGTTTCAAAAATATTTACTTTAATGCTCCAATCCCTTGGGATTAATTTTTGATAGCAAACAATAACATTGTGCGACTTAAAGCTTAAAGTTCGAAAGTTGTGGGTATCAAATAAGAAAAAAATAACTACAATTGCACAAATTCTCTTGAGTGCTTCGGTCGATCGTCATCCGAGAACGAGAGCAGCTGCTGATAAGCCCGCCGAGTACATCGAAGTCCCCAGCAGGTCGTTCATTCGCTCCACAACACCCTAGCTTGATACTACGGCGGCATGCTGCCGAGGGGACCATTGGCTCTGCTGACTGCGCTGCTGGCGCTGGTGGCGACTCCGGCTCTGATCGAGGCGGAATCCGCGGAGGTCGAGCTCTACGGGGACATTGTGACTCCGGGGGAGTTCGAGTCGCTGAGTCTGACCCGCGAGCGTCAGCAACATCTCTGCCAGCGCGAGGTGCCGTAAGTACTGAGAGCCCGCTATATCTATGCCGCTGACCATTATGACCCGCTTTGTATTCGATTCCCGAGAAACACGGACTCGAGTTCGATAGTTGCAGGGGGAATCCCAGGGGAGCGCGATTGTAGAGATTTTCCGATTGCAGGGCCGTGTTTTTCCAAACCCAGAAGGATGCTGTGCCACGCGGCAATGGCTCCACCATCTTCTATCACCGCATCGAGGTCTGCTGCCTGGGCTACCGGCGTGACCGCTACTCCGGCGAATGTGTGCCCGACTGCTCGGAGTCCTCGCCGGACAACTGCCGCAACGGCTTCTGCCACGCCCCTGGCCGCTGCGAGTGCTTCGCGGAGTTTGTCCGCAACGAGCACGGCTCTTGCATCCACACCTGCCCGATCGCCTGCCAGCACGGCAGGTGCTACCTGAACGGCACCTGTGCCTGCCACCCGGGCTACGCCCTCGACCAGGAGACCCGCCAGTTCTGCCGGCCGCAGTGCTCGCAGGCCTGTGGCACCCACGAGGAGTGCGTGGCGCCCGGCCAGTGTGACTGCTCACCTGGCTACCGCCGCACTCCCGACCTCGGCTGCCAGCCCGTCTGTGCCCCGGACTGCGGGTACGGCAAGTGCTCGGCACCCAATCGGTGCGAGTGCTTTGCCGGATTCATAAAGCGACCGCAGCGGAACGTCTGCGAGGCAGAATGCTACATGTAAGTATGCATAGTTTGGTGGAAAATTGGGTCTATCTATGTCTATCAAAATGATTAGCACCTGCGAGAATGGCTTCTGCGAGTCGAGGTACAGGTGCCAGTGCCGGGAGGGCTACCGCTACGACCAAAACACCACCAGTTGTCTGCCGGAGTGCCCTGACAACTGTGGTAATGGAAACGGAGTGTGCATCGCACCCGGAGTCTGCCGCTGCTTCGAGGGATACGAAGCTCACCACTCGGGCTGCCGGCCCAAGTGCGAGAGGTCGGTATCGGCTTCGAAAAGCCAAAGGATACGCTATTCATGGCATACTCTTTCACAGGTCATGTGGCAAGTATGGTAGCTGCCTGGCCCCGGATATCTGCGGCTGCGGGCAGTCTCAGCAGCACTGCCTGAACGGCCGTTGCGATGAGATGGGTCACTGCGCCTGCCCTCCGGGGGAATCCCATTTCGTGGACCGCTGCCTGAAGCCCCAGGAAGTTGCCCGTCAAGTTTCCACCAGGGAGCAGAGGAGGCACTTGAGTCACCAGTTGGGTTACGAGTTCAATGCCCTGATTGGACGTCTCTTTAATTTTACCTGAAGCAAAACAATAAAGATTGCAAGTTTAGCTTAAGTTCGACGGTTGCTTAGGTGGCCTGGCAGGTTTGGCGCCCCTTGATGCCGCTCTTGGTGAATCCCGGCCTGCAAATGCAGAAGTTCGGGGCACTGCAGAAGCCGTTCTGGCATCCCTGGGGGCAGTGGGGCTGGCAGATGTTCCTCTGGTGCTCGTCCCTTACATAGCCCGGCTTGCACTCGCACTGGTTATTGCCCACGCAGGCACCGTTGAGGCAAGGAATGTCGCACTTGGGCTGGCACTGGGCCAACTTGCGGTCCCACTCGAACCCGGCGGCGCACTCACAGACGTCCGGGGCAATGCAGCGTCCGTTCTTGCATGGTCTAAGGATAATATGTAAAAGGGATTTAGCTGATTTATCTCCTTTCAAGACCAAGCTCACTCACATCGTACAGATGGGCTCACAGCGGCCCTGGAGCTTGAGGTAACCTCCGTTACAGTTGCAGTGGCCGGGTGCAGTGCACTTGCCGTTCTCGCAACTCTCGCAGACCGGCTCGCAGCTGCCGTCAGCGGCTGGGCGATAGCCCTCCAGGCAGGCGCACTTGTTGGGGGCAACGCAGCGACCGAAGGCGCATCCTGGGCGGCACTCCGGCTGGCAGTACTTGCGGGTCTCCGGGTCCAGCGAGTAGCCCTCGCGGCAGCGGCACTCGTTGGCCTCGTCGCACACCCCGTTGCCGCAGCCCAGCGGACAGGTCGAAATGCACTTGCCCTCGGCGGTGCGCACGTGTCCGGGAATGCAGACGCAGGTGTTGGGCGCCGTGCAGATGCCGTTGGGGCAGTCGTCGGCGCAGATGGGCTCGCAGCGGCGGTAGATGTGCGGGTTACGCTCGTAGCCCTCGCAGCAGACCTCGATGCGACTCATGTCCGGAGTGGTGCCGTTGCCCACGAACTTGTCGCGGGAGTTGCGCAGGAGCGAGGCCGTGCTGTAAGAGTCACAAGAGGGAAAATTATGTCAAAAATTTAAGTAGATTTGTAAGTGTTATTATATTTTTCTACAGTCGGAAATAGTATCCTGAAACTTTGCTTATAATTAAGGATACAGTGTACAAAATAAATAAATATTTTCCTAAGGTCTGGCTAACTTTATTCAAAGAATCTAATTTTTAAAAACAGTTTGTCTTTGGAAATAATAAATTTGTAAGTAATTTGAATATTTGGTTACTCATTGTGTGATTAACATTGAAATAATGTTGAAGTTATAATTAAAGTATAACTTTGTAGCTATTAAAATTTTAATAGAACATGGAGTACCGTTCTTCGAAGCTCCACATTGCACAAAACAAGTATGAAACTGCATACTAACATAAATTCATCCACAATATTAGCTTGTACTATCAATGAGCATTCAATTATCAGACCAGTGGAGGAAGTGGAGGTCGTTAGTTCATTGTTTTAATTGTTGCCTTGTTTTCGGATGCTCTCCGAGATGGGCGATAGTTGAGAGTAAATTAAAATGTGTTCCTGCGATTAAAACTTACGGAACTTCCTTGAAGCAGATGCCGCTGGCCATCCCGGCTCGGGTCTTGTTGATGAACAGCGCCGTTTCGTCGAGCACCTGGGGTCGGCGATTAGCCGGAACAGTCACCGGCTGGACATAGTGACCGTAAAGAGGCGGCAGGGTGGATGGTTGGTATGTTTCAGCCGGGACAAAGTTAGTGGATCCGTAATTGGATCCCGCCTGGTTGTGGTTGCTCCAGACGTAGTTGCTCTGGTTTTGGCTGTTCCAGCCATAGGTGCTTTGGTTGTAGCTGCTCCAGTTGAATTCGGTGGCGTTTCCAGACAGCTGGAGGTTGCCTGACGGTGGCTGGCGCGTCTTGATGCCCGCCGTCTTGAACTGGCCCTGGCCCAGGGAGCAGATGGCCAGCAGAACACTCAGGGCCAGCAGCTGGGGCGGTGAGCTCATGGTGATGTCACTTGGTTGCGATTACGTATGGAAATTTCAGTGCGCCCACGTCCACGTCCGTTGGCGACTAATGCTGCACTTCGACTAGTCGTCTGCCAGTGCGAAAGCTGCGGATCTCGATCTCGGAGCCGCGAATCGCCTCCGGCGACCCCTTGTCCGTCTCCTAATCAGCACCTCGCCATTGGCCGCATCAATGGGGCGAACGGAGCGAAGGTTTGCTCTCAGCAGCCTTAGGGCACAACAAATTGATAATTTCTATTTGCTCCGACGTAAATAATGAATTTCGATTGTTAACAATCAATGGGTAATTCCACGAAAATCTCGGCGAATGGCGATGACTTCAGCCACACATGGAGGCTATTGAGTTGACTTGACTGAAGCTCATTTATTATTTACAAACGTGTTACTCCAAATGCAAATTATATATAGGTTGATGGATTAACTTACTTTAAAGGTAGTAGGTAAAGCCGGGATAGGGGACTTATTTAAACTAAAATTGGTTTATTATTTATTTTATTGATTTTTGTATTAATTTATTTACTTAAATATTGAAGCTCACTTTAAGATTTTAATTTACTACTGTGACTGTAACTGTATACCTACAATAAGCTTACATCAGAACAGATTTGCTTTTGAGCATTTTTAAACTGGGTATAGGAGTGAAATTTCGAAAATTAACCTTGTGAAAATTTCACCGGGGAAGGCAAACTTTAGATGCTGTTGTATCCTAGCTTTAAATACACATTGATCTGAACATTAGACCTCCCAATCCGAATGGAAATGTGTGTTATTAGCAAGCCTGTATGACAAAATAAACGACAAAAAGTATAATGTTTTTAAAACAATTTATTATGCCAAAGACGTTAACTTTACATAAGTTATCAATATAAAAAAATTTAAAATTGAAAAAATAAAGTATTATTATTTTAAGCTTTTGAAATTTTTGTTTTTGTGGAGAACAATTAAATTTTACATAAAACTGTAAAAATAAAATGAAAGTAATTCATACTATATTAGATGGAGTTAAATAATGATCCAATTATTGATCTAATTGCAATCTGCATGGGCTTACAAACTTCGGCGTGCCGAAGCCAGCTTCCTTTCTTGTTGTTATTGATCACACCCTTTACGACTAGGAGCAATAATTAAATATGTTGTAAAATTTGTTTTATTTACACAAAGAAATTATTTGACCTTAATCAAAAAACCTACATTGATAGTAGTTTATCTAGTTCCCAATTGGGTATGCTGCTAAAAGTATTACCCACTTACACACTCTAACACATGCTCTACAAAGGAATCGAAAATACACCTGAAATATACTCAAGATACAAACCGAAACAAAAAACTAGAAAGGAAGCTAATTTCGGCACGCCGAAATTTGTATACCCTTGCGATTGCGAATTGGATCGGTTAACATTTTCCCCACCATTTACCGATCGTTCCTCTGGCTACATGATATACATGACTACATGATATAATCGACCGATTTTTATAAAAAACATAAATTTTAAAATAATACAAATGAATTATATAACACAGAGTAGATCAAGATATGTTCAAAACTGGCAAAGTTAAAGCTTTTTTCAAAAATTTCCTTATCGTTCCTATGACCGCTATACTATATAGACGTTAGATTTTTGTTAAATTAATAAAAAAAATCGTTCTTGATGCAAAAAGGTCATACACCGAAGTGAATGAAAATACGTTGAAAACTCGCAAAGTTATAACTTTTTTGTTACAAAATTAATTTGATTTATTTTAGTCGTCCGATCTGGCATGACGTATATACAAGTAAGAGCACATATAAGATTATGTGCAAAGTTTCATTCAGATAGCTTTAAAACCGAAAGATTATTTTAAACGGACAGACAGACAGACAGATGGTCAGATGGACAGACGGACATGGCTGGATCGACTCGGCTGTTGATGCTGATCAAGAATATATATACTTTATAGGGTC
>VNJS01005407.1:0-137497 GCA_008042575.1 Drosophila watanabei
GCACTCTGTTCTTCACGGTCACTTTTCGTTTTCCGTCCCTCCGATTCCTCTAAGATTTTCACACGAAGCACTTCTGGACTTGGTAGATCGTCTCGCGTTTCCATCGCGCACCTAAATGTTTCGTATGAATCGGGCAAACTATACAACAAGAGAATCGCGAGCAAATCATCTCCAATGGTTACTCCGATCTCTTTCAGCTTCTTGACCGCGTCGAAAAAACCGTTGATGTGGAGACGTGCGTCGTCTCCCTCACTCATTCGCGACAATGCTACACGTTTAAGCAAGCTGGCCTTTCTCACTGGCCCTTTGGATTGAAATGTGGTTTGCAATTTCAACCAGTAGTCTCTTGATGTGACACAATCTTCGATTAGACCTAGCTCCGATGTACTAATAGACAAAAGAATATCTGCTCGAGCTTTCTCGTCCTTAATGGTCCATTCTGCCAGTTCTCCCTCATCACTTGGACACTCCTTTGCTCCATTCACGTACTGCCATAAGTCGTTTTTCACGAGTATAGCACACATTTGCAACTTCCATGTGTCGTAGTTCTCCGAGTTTAGCGGCTCGATGCGCATGTATGAACTTGCCATTTTTCACAGCGTCTATTTCACCACTTCTGCACTTATTAAGTTTTCTCTTCGGTACTACGCGTCCTGGGCCCATAACCTGTTGGGATTTTCCCCCCAACGCAGGTGCTTGAGTATCCAGAAGAAATAAGTACACTACCTCCGTTTAGGATTTGAATAAGGTTTATTGAAACACTTTCTGGTGGTTAAAGTATATATGCGCGATCCTCTGAGCTCTGTTACATTTGACGTTAGGCGAGAGACTACAAAGTGTGACCAAGATACACATGACAGGAGAAGCCCGAATTAATGTAGCCAGATTGCGACTTTGGATATGGCGCTTATTTCGAACACACACACATACAGATAAAGACACAACACATGTGCCGGTTCGTGCTTCTAATGAAGTCAATGAACTTTTCTATGCACGATGCGGTAATTTTTTTGTCTCCTCGCCTTTTTTTTCGGCTTTCGCGAAATTTCGCTTGAGTATTATCTTTTCAGCGGCAATTTATTATTGCTTTTTATTTCAACGCTGCTTCGGTCAGAGTGCAATGACTGCTGACAACAAAAAACTACAGCAAATAAAGAAACAAAAAAAAGAAGAGAAACAACAATAACAATGATCAACATAAATCATATTTTTCTGACACGAAGCGTGGGAGACAAATAAATTGGTATGAATAGCTGGGACAATCCAAAGAAATGTAGAGCAACCATAAAGCTATAGATAAGATCGCTGCTGTCTATAAATCAATAAAAATTAGAATCTCCTAAAAATTAGCTTTCGTTTTTGTCTGCTTTTTTTGTTTTTTCACTTTCTTAGGTCGTAAAAACAAAGAAAAATTAAAAATACGCGTCCTACACATAAACATACTTAGCCATAGATCTTTATACATGTATATAATATATATATATATGATATACACAGTCTGGTGTGCGTGCGAAAAAAAGTAAAATTAGAATTTATGTGCGTACGCCGCGAATGGCTAATCATAACAAAGAAGCCGAGTAAAAGTTGTTTTCTATTTCTTATACCTTTCCTATTTATCGCGCTCTTTCCTTGCTTTCATTCGCTACCTCAACATAAAACTCGGGGGGGGCCTTCATGGCCGTTCAAGGTCATGGATAGAACTTGTCAAACACTAAATCATTTTTCGATCTTTATGTTTATGATCAATAAATCTTCAAGTAAATGAGTTTAAAAATGGTTTATATTTTTATAAAGAAGGAGATCAATGGAAATTGGCCTAATAAAACCATTTAGTATTATTTTATTAGAAGAAATTAAGATTACAAGATGTAAATTTGGAAACTATTTTATAAAATTTGATAAGAAAACCTACAAGTATTATTATTCGAAATGAATAACAATAAAACAGTTAAATATTTTAAAAGAAAATACGAAACCTTTCTACTTTTCATATATATTTTTTGTCTATAACTCTTTTCCTTTAATTTTGAGTTTTGTTTTCATAATTTTTAAGAATTTCCTCAAAAGCTTAACCAATAAAGTTTAACCTTTTTGCAGTTTATTAATCACTATATCTCCCAAGGTTTAACTTGGAAATTAATCTTCAAATCATTATATTAATTTCAAACATTATTTTGCTTTTTTCGTCTTAGCCCATCCCTCTCTTAATTCTCTTCCCCTTCTTAGTTTCCTAATTTTATTGTGTGTCTCTCAAATGCAAAAAACTTGTTCTGCTTGGACTTTGATGAATCGCCATCGTTTCTAGTGCGTTCTTTGCCCATTGTGCCTATTGTTCATATGCTGACCAGTCCCCCCAGCCACTCCTCCACCTCCTCCTCCTCCTTCTTCCCCTAAATTCCTCCCTTCTTCTTCCGAAATTCGTCTTACATTCGCCATTCCACATGTTTCGCTTATAAATTAAAACAGTCGCAGAAGGCAAAGTGCAGAGTGCGTGTTAAGAAGGCAGCAATAATAAAAAGGCACAAAAAAAAAGAACAATCGACGAAAGAGTTGGGGGAACATAGCTAAGAAGGTGTGTGTGCCCCAAGATGTAAAAAGCCAATAACAAGTATAGTAGAAATTAGATAAAGTAAACTTGATGTAAAAATTAAGAAGATGAGAAAATAAACAAAATAACCAAATATTTTTCATGGAATAAAAAGGTAAATTTTAAATAGAGAAAATTACAAGCAAATGTAATTGTCTTTCTTATTTTCTATATAAACTGTAAATATTTAATTTTAAAATTCCCTAAACCCTTACATTTCCCTTAGTCAAGCATGACTGTACCAACAACTGTTGTTGCTGGCAGCATGGCGTCGGCAGAATGCGTGTATTGCATCATCAAATTTAGAAAAACAAATTCCGCACACCAACAAACAGCGAACACACGCTCACTCACGCACTTTCAGGCGCGCACTCACACACAGCTACAGAACGAATTGCCGAAGGCGTTCGCTCGTCACTCGCTAGAATGCTTCGGCTTTCGTGCGTTCTTCGCTGCGCTTTTTGCTGCTTTTAGGCGAGCGCGTTTGTGTGCGTGTGTGTTTGTGCGCGGCTCTCTTAAGAGTGTGTTTGTGCGCGTGTTGCGTATTTATGCTGATCATGGATGGAATTTTTTTCATACATTTTGCACCAACACTAAGGTAAAAGTGCGCTGCGTCGCCTACTGACTTTTTCTGTGTGCTTTTTCTCGACTTTTTTTTACCTCGATTGTTCTATGCTATGATTGTTGCCGGTGTTATTTTTTTTTTTTTGCTGAGAGCATTAGAAAGTGCAATAACCTCGTGGCGAAATTTTTCGGCACTCGAGCAGTCAACGCTTGACATTAGCGGCCGGTTGTTTGGCCAAGTGCTTTGTTATTCTCGACTTTATATTCCCAATTTGTGTGTGCAGCCAATGCGGCGTATGAGTAATATTTCAGAAAAACTATTGATATTTAGTTGCTTTCATCGATTTGCATCGATTTGTAAAAGAAGGTAAGTAAAGTTCAAAATGTATTAAAATTTAGAGTAAAATATATATATAATCTAAAGATCAATTAATATTGGGTCTTGAAAAATTATATACAATTTTTCTTTAAATTTAATGTCTATAAGCCAGTAAAGGCATATTTTTTAATCTTAATTTGATTAGAAGATACATTTTATTATTATTTATTTATTTTATTTTATATTTATTATTTTTAATTGAAATTGTTCTGACAACAGGGCGTATGCGTGATTTGCCTAATATTAATTATCAATTTTATGTCCAACATCTGTTACTAATGCTAGAATGTAACTATAATATTAGAAATTGTGCTTCTTTAAGTCATTTTATAAGAATAAATGTACAAATAATAATCTTAGCTTCAATTTGTATATGTTTTTATTTATAATTAAGCTAGGAAGCCTCTTAACTTAATTTTCTTGTTGTCTTCAAAATCATTTTCCTTCTAAATTTCACATAAATTTCGACAGCTGACATTAAACGCATAAAAAATCGCAACTAGCTCTGCGAAATGAGCTCACTCCAATTCATTTTGGGCAGCACGCATTCATCACAGTCCCCAGTCCCCGCCAGTCACATGATGCCCACCACAAAAAAAAAGAACAACAAAAAAGTCCAACAAAATAGTTCCCCTTCTGCCATTTTCAATCCCAGCTACACCATTCCCCCTGCACATACACAGGGCTAGAACCATTTTGCACTATACGACAAAAAAAAAGGTAAAGCTCAAAATCTGGCTCCAAAAGTTGTTTACGAAAGTGCGTGTGAAGGCAGGGCAATGAGAATTATTCCAGTAAACAACAACTGTTTGGGAGGGGAACAAAAGCCATATCTGTGTATCGGCTACCTGCAGCGTCCCACACTCACACAGAGAAGCACAAAGCGAAAAGGGAGAATCATAGGCAAAAAACTACCTGTCATTATTATTTGTGCCTCAGTTTTAATACCCTGTAATTAAAATAATGTGAGGGGTATATACTTTGGGATATAAAGAATATTAAAATTATTATTAAAGAATGTAATTATAACTCGAGAAATTTTAAAGTAAATTAATTAACCAAAAACTAAGATTTTAACATGAGTTTTAAAAGATTTTTAAGTATTTTATACAAATTTAGGATTAAAATACAATTATATATATTTTTATTCAAAAAAAAAAAAAAATAAATAAAAACAAGATAATATGGTAAAATATTTTGTAAACCGTTTTTATATTAGAAGAATAATATTTAGAAATAGAATAGACATATATCTAGAAATAAAATACAATAAAGCTATATTTTATAATATATTTTCATGTTTTAATTTATATATTAACCTTCAAACATTATTTACATAAATTTTTTACTACAGTTTTCACTATTATTATTTTAATTCACTTTAATTTGTACAATTCTTTAAAAAACTATTGTTTTTACTTATAGTTATTCTATAATTTTTTATGTCATAAAATTCATTCATAAAATTTTCCAATTAATTAAAAATCCATAAAGTAAAAATAATAAACCGACTTCGAAAGTACTTTATATTCGGACATCCCCTCACCAAACTCCATCCTCTCAATCTCCTTCTCCTTCTTCCTCTCTCCTATCTCTCTCCTAGTTTCCATTCATTTTACTCCGGACCCATATCTCCTCCATATCTTTCTGCTTCCTTCTGTGCTCTATGACATTTCGTTGTTTTTATTTCTTTTGCTATTCCTATTTCTTCACGCACTGCGACTGAAGAATCGAAAATGCGAAAAGGCTCAATTAAATTGTTGTTATTTCGCCCGCTGCTGCTCTCGACAGACGGCAGCAAACAAAAAAAAAAATGTAAAATAAAAATAACAACAAAAATGTATAAAAAAGAATCAAATTGCCTCTATCGCATTTTTCAAAGTCAGTAACCCTCTAACCTTGAATGTTGTTCTATGACCGAGGCTAAGCACAGTGTGTGTGTATAGTGCGTGTGATCCATGCTCCGAGTGTGTGTGTGTATGTGTGTGTGTCTGATAATGGAACGCAGCGGGGAGCTCAAAGATATAGTCATAATAAATATATATGTACATATACATATACGCATTTATGCGCAAACATATGTGAGGTTTTTTTTAGTTTGGCTGGATTTTGATTTCCTAAAATTGCATGTGCGTAAGAATTAATTTAAGATGTGATTTAGGAACAGAATTTAGATGAAGATTTTTGAAGATATTTGTTTAAAACTATATAATATCTTTTTTACAAATAAATATTTTGTACAATTTGTTATATTTTAAAGAAAATTATTTGTAACTTTGTTCTTATTTAAAAGCCTTTTAAGAGGTATTACATTTATTGCCTAAATTAATTATATTTCATATCATATTCTTTTAATAAGTATTATAATATTTCCCCACATTAATTGCATATTTAAATAAATTTCATCTGATATTTTTTGTCCACTTTATATATTATTTAATACCTGTACACAGGTGCGTATGATTTATATGTTTAATACATATATCTGGCATCCGGCAGTGCGTCTACTTGTTTATTTTTTATGAGCCTATGCCTATGCGCCTTCGAAAGAGTTTCATTTGGATTTCGTTATTGTTTTTGTATTTTTTATTATATTTCCGCTTGTGCTAATGACAGGCGATGCTTAAAAAAATGTTGTATTTTTTTGGTTTTCCATTACAGTGCTCAAAGTGCGTAAGCTGCATGAGAAAGAGAGACAGACTGAAAATAGTTTGAGGGAGAAAGAAGCCACAAATGCGTGTCTCGAATGACAGCTGTCAAATATTTTGGTTAATTTTTTTTCTCTTCGATTTGATTAATGCTTTTTCTGGCTTTATTTTGCCTTCTTTTTAAATTTTGCAATATTTTTTTGTGTGTATATTTTTAAGTGAGTATTTTTAGTGAATTGCCTAAAGGCAGACATAAGTGACAAAATATTGAAGAAGGTATTGCGAAAAAATGGGTGGTCTGTGATCTTGAAAAGACAACTGTTTATTTTGTTTTTTAAATAAATACATACAAAAAATAGTAGTATTTTATATTTTTTAGTTTATTTAAAAAAATTTAGTATTTAATTATCATTTTAAGAGCAAATTGTGTATTTAAATAAATAATACTTTGATAAAAGTTACAATATAATAATATCTGAAAAAGTAAATATTAAAAAATCAGTTTTCATACATGTAAAAAAAATATTTAAAAAATATAATAAAAAATATATATGAAATATAATAAAAATGTATACTTTAAACTGTATTAAACCCTAAAATAATGAAGGAAAATTTATAAATTAAACATTAATAAATTAAACTAAAAGTCAAATCCTTGTAACTCTTTTCTTATAACACTTTCTAACACTCAGAACATTTCCATAGTAGTTGCGCTGTATCTGTGCTGTAATCGTGCTATAATTCGAGCATAAACATAAATCAAACACTCGCACTTACATACCTGTGTACATACAACTCATTAAAACGCACTTATTCCACCCACAATCGTATATTTCCCCTGGTAATGGGGAAGCTTCGGCGGGCGTGCCAAAAGTCGCGGAATGAATTGGAAAAGGTTTTTGTTTAAGGGAAAGGAGATACCAGAGAAATGTGGGAGGGGGAAGGGAGGAGTGGGGGATGCGTGGGTGGAATTAGACACATAATACACACAGCTCACATACATGACTATTTCATAAAATTTAATTACACATTCACACTTGCCTTGCCGTCGTCGTCGTTTGTCGTCTTTGCTTTTTTTTGTTGCTTTCGTTGCTGTGGCATTTTTGTAGGTGTGACAAGCACGCGATTTTCTTTTCTCTTCTCCTCGTTTCGGGGTTTTGCTTCCCTTCTTTGACTCTCTTTTGTCTTTACGCACTGAGAGAAATTTATAGTTTGTTTTGTTGCTTTTGAGACCATGGTGTATTATGTTTTTCTTTTCTTTTTTTAATATTAAAAATGTATTGTTTTTTTTTTAATAATTAAAATTTATTGTAAATGCAATTTTTTCTCTTATTTTAATAATGAAAATTTATTGTAAATAAATTAATTTCTTTTTCGTTTTTTTATAATTAAAATTTAATTTAAATAAATTAATATTCTTTTTTTTAATTAAAATTTATTGTAAATGTATAAATATATATTAATAATGATGCAGTCTTCTGTCATATGGTATATAAATATTAAGAAAGAAAAGATAAAAAATTTTACTTACAAAGAATATATAATTGTCTATATTTATTTTCTCTTCAAATATATTTAAAAAAGAAATATTTTAAAAACTAATTTCTTTCATCTTAATTAATTTTATTCTAATTCCATAGATTT
The DNA here is from genome assembly GCA_008042575.1 of Drosophila watanabei. Classification (NCBI taxonomy): domain Eukaryota; kingdom Metazoa; phylum Arthropoda; class Insecta; order Diptera; family Drosophilidae; genus Drosophila; species Drosophila watanabei. The sequence goes on from VNJS01005407.1 coordinate 7,823, forward strand.
TTCTTTATGTGTAACCCACTTTTGAGCTTCTGTTTGCGGCTACTCCGCTTTGACTTTGATTTGTTGAGCTCCGCTTTGGACTACAGCATTTAATGGTGACAAATGTACAAAAAAAGTATTCAAACATATATATATATACAAATACATGCTCATATTTATATATTCATGTGCGTGGGCAGATTTCTTTGAGCTCGGGACCTTCGTGTCTTTGGCTTTGGCAAGTGCATTGTTTTGGCCTTTTGCTCTCTGCTTTTGTTTACAGCTTAATTATGGGCCCACTAATTACCCGGCGAGTGTCTCCCTGAGTTATGGCTTTTTGATTTACAGTTGACAGTTTTGATGGAGTCGATATGGGCCTTGCAAGGGTGCGTTCTAATTTCGAGATTCTAGATTAGCTTTCAGCGGTTAAAGGATAATTAAATAAATCAAGGAAAATGCGAGGGAGTTAAGCGGTGAGATTGAGATTCTTAACCTTATTTGGGAGAGGAATTATAGAACAGTAAATGATAAAAAAGGGGGATTTTTGTGCTTTTAGATTATTAGCAAGAGATTTTTTGGGAAGCTTGCATTTTAAGATAAAAATATTTAAACAAATAGAGTTTTAGAAAAATATTTTAAATAATTCTGCATTCAAAAATCAGTCATTGCAAATTAATATATATTTTTCTTAATAATTATAATCCTAAATAAATATATAAAATCATTTTAAAATTCAACTTTATAATTCTTAATAATTATAATTCATAATAAATATATAAAATGAAATCAGCCTTTGCAAATTCATTATTATAATTCTTTATAATTATCTAATTAATAATATATATATTATAAGATATAATTCTTTATAATTTAAATAATAGTTCTTTATAATGATAATAATAATTATAATAAATTTCTAGATAATTATAAACATTGTTTGACTAAATAGAGAAACTAAGATATTTTATTGTATATTTTACTACACAATAATCAATAAAAGTTATAATATAATTCTAAATAAATATAAACATTTTTTGACTAAATAAAAAAATAAGAGATCTTATTGTTAATTTACTACACAAAAATCAAGACAAAATCTTTTTGAAAGACACTTTTTCTTCCTAGCCAAGAAAAATCATTACTAAATATAATATAAATATAAAACATGTATCAATTACTTAATTTTAAACTTAATAAATACATTTTTTGCAAAAACCGTCTCAAAATCTATCTTACAAATTCAAAACTATACACTTTCCAACTATTTAACAATAGATTTACTCCAATTCGCCACCCTTTTCAGATTTTCCTAAAAAACATTAATAAAATTCCGGTTTCTTTGTTGCATATTTATCAAGATTACAAAAGAAGAGCTTGTCTGAGCCTATACAATATATACATATCTCTAGCTAATAAAGATTCTTAACTATTAACAAAAACAAAAGTCCAATAAAAAAACTGACCTTGCAATTCCAAATATTTGTAAGGTGACTTCATCCAATGTTTGAGCTGCAGGTTTTTCTTTAGAGCTTTGTGTGCTGTCGTTGTAAACGCAGCTAGAAAAGGGAAAAACGAGCAACGAATCGACAATGGAGTGACCTTGAACACTATCACAGACACACACACACACACACATGTATTTTTCTTAAGGGCCCCCTGCTGTATCTCCATCTCGTTTTCCCCCACCCAAAAGTCATATGAAAATGCCCTTCACCGACGAAACGAAAACGAAAAAAAATCAACAGAAACAATCGACAAACTTGGTGTGCTTCGTGGAGCTGTGTGCTATCAATGCGTATATCAATTAAATTTATTGTTGTATTTGTAGGCGATGGTGTCGGAGACCTTAGCCCTTCAATAAAGTATTTTTTTGTTGTTTTTTCAATTCGAATTTCGAATCCAACTCATTTCCGCACTCGGCAACGAACACGTTTTCCAAAAAGCGATCTTATTGTTGTTGAGGGAGATTAAAGCTGTTAAGAAATTATTACGATCAATATTTAATAATTTGATGAGGGGATATTGGTAATAATGAGTATATAAGGAAGTTGTTTACAATATTTGAACGAAAATTAAATATAAGAAATGAGAACAAAATCTAATTTGGAATAAAATAAAATATTTTAGCTACAAAACTATAAGTTTGTCGTTTTAAGGGATTTATTTCTTATAAATAAGAACTCCTCCTCCTAAAAGTAAAAGTTTTGAAAGCTTCTGATTCAGCTTAAGTTTAAATTTTATTAGTTAAATTTTAGTATATGATTTTAATATAAAAAGATTAAAATTAAATTAGTTTCTTGTAAAGAGACTTCCCTAAGACGTTCTTATATTAATTTAGCTTCAATCCTGAATTTTCAATTAATTTATAAAGCTAAATTTTCATTCAAACCATCAATTTACATTACAAATTGTGAAATGTTTTCATAATAAATATTATTATGATATTAATGTAATTTTATTAAAATAAACAAATACTTTGAGAAATCCGACTTGATAATGAATATTTATTTGTATTTATAATTATATATTTATTAAGTAGGATTTCATAAAGTTTTTTTTGTACATAATTTAGTCTTCAAGCCTGCATTTTTAATATATTTTTAATGCAATATAAATTTATTACATTGCTTTATTTTTTAGTTTGCAAGTAAAATTAATTTTAAAACCAAAAAAACTGCAAAATTCGCATTTACACAACACTTTCCTAAGCTATATAAATGCATTAGCAATAATTATTATTTTGTTAAAGTTATAATTGTTCTAAAGATATATATTCCTTATAAAGTAAGCTTTCTTGATAACTTTTTAAATTACTTTAACTTTAAACCTTCACTCCAATATAATTTCCAAAGCTAAACTCTCCCGCAAACCCTTCATTTAAACCCCATTATAAATAGATATATTCAATTAGGAGAAAGAATAACATTTCTCACCAATTTCCTTGAAAGCCTGTGAGTCTCAGCAGCTGTCTTCGGTACGCCTCAAAAATATCTAATATCTAATATCTAATATCTGATTTCCCTTAAAAAAAACCAACAAAAATTTGTAGCGTGCAATGATTGTTTCCGAGCTGTTAAAATATTTAAATTGAGCTGTAAAACTTGTAACCTGTCGGCTGTTTTCAAGGTTACCATTCGATTGGCCCCTGAATTTTCAGTTTTCTGGTTTCGGTTTTCGGTTTGTGACCTCTGGTCCGTTGCAGGGCCATTGGAAAACCGTTGAAATGTCCAATATGCACGTGAGCATATCGGTGTAAAATATCTGGTATCCGATATCTACATTATTTTCTTAATGCGCCATTCGATTAACTGAAGCCTTTGTTTGGCCACGTTTTATGGTCTTGTGCATTTCATTAAATTATAATTTTGCGGCTCGATTTATGATCGAGGAAAAGGGAAGTGAGGCGGTGTTTTGGGCTTTTCAAAAATTCAATAAATTCCGGGGTCAGGTAAACACCGTTTATAATTACAGTAATTAGGCTTGTAGGCTTTAGTTTGGAAAGTGAATATTGGAAAAGTGGTTGAATGAGAGCGTGTAAGAAATTAATAAGAATAAGAATTGATTGGGGGACACTTGAAAATGTAAGTTTAATAATTAAATTGGGATTTTTCTTTAAGAATTTTAAAAGTAGAAAATTTATTAGTTGTAGAAAAATATTTATAAAATATTAAGTGTGGGAAAATGTAATATATTCAGCTTTAAGAACATGTTATGTTTTTAAACTTTAATGTAAATTTAAAGGTCTTCAGATAAATAGGAATTTTGGTATTTAATTTTGTTAGTTCTCTTTTTCGTGAGAATTATAAAGTTAGTAATTAATAAAAATAATAGTTATTATAATCTTCTAAAATATTTTTATGGTACATAAATATTTTACAGATTTTTAAAGACATTGCTTTAAAGTCACCGAATAAATAGAAACAATGACATTTATTTTTATACGCCTTCTTTTTCACAGTATTATAAAGTTGGAAATATTGCTTATAAGATATTTCCTAAATGATTTTTGTTGTACATAAAAATGTTATAAATTTTTTAGACAATTTTTTAAACAGTCATTAGATAAAAAATGGAAGAATGACCCTTTCTTATGTTAGTTTCCTTTTATTAAAGTTTGAGCTAATAAACAATATTTTCTAAATACATAAATATTTTACAGATTTTGTAAAAGAGTGTTTTAAGATGTAGGTAAAATAAAAAATAAATGTATAAATAGGTTTTATGACATTTATTTGTAATACTTTTAATAAAAAATATTTTCTAAATGATTTTTAAAGAATTTTAAACAGTAGAACTTCAATATTTTATATTTAAAGTTCTCTTATAAGCTTATTTCATTTGTAAAATAGTTCTTAGTTGCATTTTAGTATTTTTCATGAAGTGCGTAATAATTCTAGTCATATTTCATTTGCATTCTTATTATTCTTGAACTATAATTAGCTCCCCTTTACAAATGTCTTTCTAATTGGCAACTTTATAAATGAACATATCAATTGTAAAGCTAATTGGCATACAGCTTGGTTCAGGCATAAATTATAAGCTATATGTCTGTTCATATATAGCTATATATCACTCTATATATCTCTCTCTAAACATTAAAAACTAAGCAGAGACCATGTGTATACTATATAGTTTGCACTGCAAATACAAATCAGTTGCGTAAATAATGCGTATCGCTGGGAAACTACCCGCACTCCTCGCAAAAAATACAAAAAAAATAAAGAGAAAAATTAGACATTTATAAATTACAGTCAGAGGCCCGAGAGCATTAAGCATTTTGATTAGCAGCTGCAAAAACTACACATAGAGAAGCTGAAAAAGCGGCAGTTGTATGTATATATACTTATATATATATATACGACTATTCAAAGAAATATGCGTAACAAACGCACTAACCAAAAATCCGAGAAAAAAAATAATGCCGAAAAAAAAGGCGGCTGACTGAAATTCATTTGTCGATGCGATGCGTATAGCCCTGAACATAACCTTGAGTCGGCTTGGACTTGTAGTTGTGTGTTGTAGGTGTTGTTATTGTTGTTGTTATTTTTTTTTTATTTAAAGATTCGTTAATTTTTTTTCATAAATTTTGTGTGTGAGAGCTTTTGTTGAGCGAAAATGCGTTAGAGCGGGACAGCCAGGGGCAGCGAAAATGCGTTACGCACATGAGCAACGCACACGCACACAAGCGTGCAGTTTAGTTTTCAGCTGTGAGATATCTCTACACACAGACAGGGATCCGCACAGACACACTTAGGCCTAGCAGCCATAGGCGCATGGCACTTGAAGGCGAACGAAAAAAAAAAATGCCGACAAAATTATGCGTTGCTTGAAGCTTTTCGGTGGCGGTCATAGGAGGCTGTAGGAATGCGCTTCTATGAAGGATTTTAATCTTTGTATACCTAAAAATAATACAAACAAATTTTAGTAAGTTATTGAAAATAAAAAAATCATAGTAAATCAATAAAATGAAAACTGTACATTATTTTTTTGTCAAGTAGTTTGAAGGAATAAATAAAATATTAACAACAACATACAACAAATTAGGAATTAATTGAATGGAATTTCTTAAAATAATTTTAGAAATATAATATAAGGGAAATAGGAAAAAAAAATCCTTAAAAAATTTGATTTTTAGTTATAATAATATTCATAATAATTTTAATACTAAATTTATTAGTTGTATATATTTTTTTATATTATTCTTCTTCTTTTAAAGTGGTTATTAAATTTTTAAAAAAGGAGTTATTGTATTCTTCTATCTTTAAATATTTTTTTCAACAAAAGTAGGGCATCCACCAGACCCACCAAGCTGAACTTTTAAAATAGAAGCCTATGGCTCCAAATCTTGAACTACGAAAGTGAAGCGCAAAGCGAACGGCGAATGACGAAGCGTCAAAAGGCAAACACAAGAGAGAAGACAGAAAGACCAAAGACAGAAGACTGCGAATGACAGAAGAGACAACGAAATCGAAATCTTTTGCCAAGCGCATAAAATTCTGCGTGCGGCTTTCCGGCTGCTCCTTTCTGGCGGCTTTATGTTTGTTCGACCCGGAGAGCTACGGTTTTGGGCCTGAAAACCAGAAATTCATTTCAGTGTTGAAACATTTTGTGGTGTTGTCAAGCGTGTGTGAGAAGCCCGAAATCGGTTGTTGTTGCTGTTACTGGCTTATGAGTTTGAGCTTGAGTTTTTGTAGTTAACACAACACGCATTTTTTTTTAGTTGTGCGTAAGGTCGCAGCTTCGGCGTACAATAACCGGTAATTATATGGCAAACACACACGCACGCATTTAATATAAAGCTGAAGATATATCGTATGTGTGTTTTCGAGCATTATAACAACAAAAGTGACACTGCAAACTGTACGGGGGGCCTGAGAAAAATCATCGGCCAAAATAAATCTTCCAACATTTCCGCATTTTAATTGGCCAACAATTTAACGTTTTGATTTTTAGCTACCAAATCTCTTTCTGCAATTTTTGAATTTTCAACGTTTGAGATTATTCGAGATGCAAACCATTTGAACGAATCGCTTGCGCAGTTCACTTTTGCTTTCGTCGAACTGAACGAAGCAGCCAAGTGCACTCTTAAGCAACGGGCTCTCTTTTTAGACTGCGTTCTCTTGCTTATCTTGACGAAAGCTGCAATAATTGGCTAAAATAAAAGAGAAATTGGCTAAGGTTTTTAATATAATATTATTATTTGAAATAAAAATTGAATATAGAATTTCACTAGCAAATTTTTTAGGTTAAATGTTTAAAATATTATTACGAAGCATGAGATCATGTGAATATTGCAAAAATTGAAACAAACGTATTCTAAAACACTTTTTCAAAATTATTTTGTGTATTTTTATGTTATAAATAAAGGCAAAAATTATTAAAAATAAGTTTCCTTTAATACTAATACTTTAATACTTTAATATTTGAAATAAAATTAAAATTCAGAATTTTTCGTAATCATTTTTTTAGGCAAAAACGGCAAAATATTATAAGAAAAAAATTTAAACCAAATGAAATATTTAAAAAATGTATAAATAATGAAAACAGACATAAAATATTTGCTCTAATTAATTCTTTTTTATAAATAAATTTTAAAATGCATAATATTAGTGACAGGAACAATAAATCTTATATTTATTTTATTTTTTATAATAAATAAAATTTAAAAGCAAATTGTATTCAAAAAATCAACTTTAAATTCTTTCTTATATATTTGTCAAATTAAATAAAATTCTTAAGCAAATTTTATTCAAAAAATCCATATTAAATTTATTTTTATATTTATTTTATATTTAATAAAAATTCAAAAGCAAATTTTACTCAAAAAAATAAATACAAATTTATTCTTATATATTTTTTATAAAAAATAAAGTTTAAATGCAAATTTAATTCCAAAAATTAACAATAAATCTAATCTTTTATATTTTTTAAATTAAATAAAATTCAAAAGCAAATTTAATTTAAAAAATCAACATTAAAATCTTTCTTTTACATTTAATCCCTAATTCCTTTAAAGTAATTAAAACAAGGGCTCATTTCCTCCCCCTCCATCATCCTCCTAAATCCAAACCACAAAAAAAAAGAAAACAATAAAAAACTCCAAAAAGTAAACACCAAAAAACGCTCGACCAAAAATCATTATCCTTATTGATCAACTGACATTTCAGCTTCCTTCTCTTTAGGGATAACTTTTGCCGACAATTGTTCTTGTTGTTTGTAGTAGTCATTGGCATTATTAAGGCGACAATTTGTAAGAAGATGGTCGGGAAAGTACTTAATGTATTGGCTACCATAACTGCCGGTCCACCCCCCAACTACAACCCACAATCTCAATTGAAATAAAGTCCTTTGTGTCCCTCCGGTTTATTCTGTCATTGACTTACGCTTCCTGCCTTCGGCGGTCAGTGGGAAATGTGTGCCACATGTTAATGTCTTTGTGCGAGTCCTGGCAGGATTCGTGCTACTCTTACTACGATTTCTCCTTCTTATTTTTGGTCCTGCTGTCAGTACAACTTTTTGGCCTTGACAGTCTTGTTTTTTTTTATTGCCATTTTATATTTTTGACATTTATTGGCAAGTTGTTTTTGAAGTGTTCACTCACACTTCGGGGAGGAACTTCTGGGAAAAATCTACAGGAGATACAAGTAAGGAAGGTGGTTTGTTTTTCTTAGTTTTAAATTTAACTTGATTGTTTTTTGTGGGGTTTTTTATTGTTTTTACTTAAAAATATATGTTAAATATTTGTTTTATAATTGAAAAAATATTTGTGTTAGCTTGAGGTCATTATGAGAATGTTTTTTACTTTTCCTTAATCTTCGAGACGAAAAAATCATAGTTTTCCAAGGAAGTATAAATAAATAAAGAAAATAAAAGCATAAAATAATTCTTATTTAGTTTAAAAGTAGCTAAAAATTAACTGCGACCTTAAAAGTATTATATTAAAAATTATATAAAAATTATATATTATATTCTTTGGAAAGAATTAAGACATTAATTTCAGATATTATTAATAACCCTTTATTATGCTTATAATAAATATAAAAGACATTTTGAAGGGTAAATATTTTTTAAACCCAATAAAAGACCAATAAAATTTTGTTTTAAATATATTCAATTTGTAAATAAACTCATAAATCATAACATAAAATACTTATAACCTTAAATTTCAATATTTATATTTTTATTTAAAGCAAAATTTTGTTTAACATCGAATTCCTGGCTCTCTCTCCAATCTTTCAATATCTTTTTCACTATTTTCGTATATTTTTTCCTCAAATTAAACTACAAAATATTTTCTTTAATTTACATATATATTTATATATTTTTTTTTCTCAAATTAAACTACAAAATATTTTCTTCAATTAACAAATTTACACCCAACTTGATACCACTTTCATAACCCCTTAAAGACTTTTCCGAAGATACAATTTTCCTTTGCATCCCTCATCTCAAAGACTTTCCCCTGACTTTCCCCAAAGTCAGGCTTTATCACTGGCCTGGCATCGTCTCTAAACCCCCAAAAATGTTCTCTCACTTTCCTTGCAAACCCCTCCATGCAGTTGGCCAAGAAAAATTCTTGCTTGCTTCATATTTTTTTTGTTTTGGCCCTCTTCGCTTATCAATTTAATGGCCAACTGGCGTCGACGGGGGCTGACTGCCAAAAAAGAAGACAGAAAGCCAGAAAGCCAGAAAGAGTCTCTCCCACAATTGTCACAAACAGACAAGGGGAGTTCCCCGGGAACAAGGGCAATATCAGGCCCAGTGCACCACAGACACAGATCTATATAGTATCCTCGACATTATATTCCGGCAGTGAGTTAACCATTAAACCAGACTCATTCCCATTTCCCAATTCCCATTCCACTGAACATTTTTCCAGCGTCGCCAGAATGCAATAACATTGTCTGGAAAATTTGTTTGTTGGGCCCAGAAAGTAGGCGAAAAAACAAGTCAAAGATTAAAAACAAGCGCATGAAAAAATACACACACACAGCATATACACACATATATAAAAACTATATAGATGAGATTTTTGTGCCGCCGCTGCTGCTGTTTGTCCTGTGTCCTGTGTTATTTTTATGGGCCGTCAGTAGGCGCCAGGATTCCTGCTTCCTTGCTAGTAGTGAAAGGACCTCTAGTTTCCTTCTCAGTCAGCGATTTTTTCCAACACTTGCACATTTCCTTCAGCCTGATTGGATTGGTTTCGCTTTCAGTTTCGTTTTCCACTTCCTTTCCCTTTTCACTGACTTGTTATACCCTTGCAGGGTATTATAATTTCAGTCAGAAGTTTGCAACGCATTGAAGGAGTCATCTCCGACCCTATAAAGTATATATATTCTTGATCAGCATCAACAGCCGAGTCGATCTAGCCATGTCCGTCTGTCCGTCTGTCCGTCTGTCCGTCTGTCCGTCTGTCCGTCTGTCCGATTATACGCGAACTAGTCCCTCAGTTTTAAAGCTATATGAATGAAACTTTGTAGATAGTCTTCTATATACTCTCACTCGTACATAAGTCGGAACGAGCCGGATCGGTCAACTATATCATATAGCTGCCATACAACCGATCCTTAAATTTGTTGAAAAAAAATTATAACTTGACTGTTTTTTAACATATTGTGACCAACTCTCGGTTATGAGCTTTATATATTATTCTAGATTTTATGATTAAATTTCATAAAAATCGGATGACTATATCATATAGCTGCCATAGGAACGATAGGGAAAATTTGAAAAAAAAGAATTATACCTTTGTCAGTTTTCAACATAATTTCTTCAACTTTGAGATACTAGTATTTCATATTTTTTCAGAATTTTGTTGTAAATTTCATAAGAATCGGACGACTATATCAAATAGCTGCCATACAAACGATCGGAAAAAAATGTACAACTGTAGAAAATGTAAAACTGTAAAAAATGTAAAACTGTAAAAAATGTAAAACTGTAAAAAATGTAAAATTGTATGAATATGAAAGTAATTCATATTATATTATTTTGGGATAGATTAGAATTGGTACAATTGGAATCTGCAAGGGTATACAAACTTCGGCGTGCCGAAGTTAGCTTCCTTTCTTGTTTTTCACATCATTTCCCCGCCTGGAAAAACTAATTTGAATGATTTTTTTCGTAGTTGTTGTTTTTGTTTTTCGTCAATATATAAATTTGGTTCTTAACTTTATTATCATATTTTTGTTTGCCAAAAAATTTGGGTTTGGGTGGGAGGAAGAAAGCAGTTATAATCGTTAAATCGTCAAATATGGAAGCAGGAAAAAACAAATGGAGGAGATATAAAAATGTGGTTTAAAAATTTGTAAAAGAAACTATAAAAAAGGTAGTTTATTGCTGAATTATTGTTTAAAATTTAATTTGTTTTCAAGGAGAATTTTAAGCTGTATTTTTGGTTTGAAATTTAATTTGTTTTAAAGCTAAAATGAAGCAGAAATTTATTAGTTAAGTTAAAATAAAGTTATGGGGGAAATATCAAGGAATATAACTGAAAAGTTAAGTTATTAAATTACAAAAAATATAAATATAATCAAAAACTAATCCCTAATAAAATAAGTTAAGTTACCATAAAAATAAGAAGTATGTAATTAAAAAGAAAACTATTATTTAGAAAATTTGTAAAGGTAAAACCTCTAAAACTTCCTAAAAAGCTAAAATATTTGATTAGAAAATATATAAAAGGAATTTAAAACCTCTAAAACATCTTCAAAAGCAAAACTATTATAGAAAATTAGAAAATATTATTAGAAATATTAGAAAATATATATAGATAAAACTTCTAATACCTCCTCATAATAATTAAAATACAATTTATTTTCCAACCAAAAACCATAAATAAATTACAAGACAATTAACTCAATATTTATCTTATCATTAAACCAATTAAAATCTCACTTAGGTTAACTTTATCGATCAAATGGCAAACTAACACAGTTTCCCCTCAGATACCAAAAAAAAACGTAACTATTTCCGTTAGTACATTCCACTGACCAACCTGCAATAAGCTAAAATAAACCATTATATACCAATGCCACACCTTCCTTAAGACACGTCACAAATTACAACAAAAATAGCAACAAAAAATTATAAATGAAAACGCAATTTTCCTATAAAAATACCCATTGAGTCGCTGCTCCCAGCAGCAACAAATAATGAAATTATATAACTTTTGTAATGAATTTTTATGTTCACTTGTGCACATTATAACGCAGAAGGAGGCAACGAGCAAATTATTTCATGCATATTACCCCCCCACAAAAATTTCCATTAAAATGCAATAAAAAAAAGGGACAAACTACCCCCGAAAATTTATGTGAAAATAATAAAATTAAAAAGGGAAATTTTTTCCATGGGCTGGCCGGCGTCCCACATGGCGTATGTGTGCCATGATTTTGAATGCCATTTGGTCATTAACTAATAAGGGGTAAGAATGAGGAGGAAAACCTGATGAGGAAAATGCTAAAATAAGGAGTTGGGGGGGACGGTATCCTGCAGCAGCAGGTGACCTGCGTGCTTCAACAAAGAATTATATTACGCATACGCAGCGTTGGTTTTGTTATTGTTCGAGTTGTGATTATAGTTTCCTTTCTTTTTTGTAGTTTCCCTTTTTTTAGTGGGCGCAGCTAGACATATGTGCACGTACTGGAAAAACCTCTTGCTGAAGGCTTTGATATATGATTTTGTAAAATTAAGAGATTTTGTTGGTAGAAGAGGGTAGTTATGGGGTATGTTGACTTTGTTAGGAATGATTAACAGCTTTGTTTTTATTGTTTTCAGGATTTGTTCTTTAGGATATATATTTATTTAGATTATTATAGCATCTGTTAAGTAAATTTATGTATTTTGAAACATTATTTAACAAAGTTTTAAAGCAATTTCCATTTAAAGTTTACCTTAAATTATTATTAATAAGAAGAGACTTAATGAGAGAAAATAAAACCCAAAAAATCTAATAAAATCGATAAACTAAATCTATTTAAAATATTACGGTTCAACATTCAAATTTATCGAAAAATCTATTTTTTAGATATGAAAAAAAATTTCGGTAAAATAAACGGAATTTTTTGTTTTTTCTTAATTCATAAATTAACTTTTAAAAATTTCGATAATCGTGATTCCAAAATATTCAAAAATTTTGATTGAGTAATAAAATTTTGTAATTTTAAAATTTATCGAATTTGTAAATCAACATTTTTAACTATATACAAATTTCGATAAATAATTTAAAATGTTTCCGATAAATTCAAAAATATCAATAAAGTAATCAAATTTTATAAATTTAAAATTTATCGAATTTGTAAATCAAGTTTTTAAAACTATATTAAAATTCCGATAAATAACTTAAAATGTTTCCGATATATTCATAAATTAAAAAATTAAAAAAAATAACCTTTGTAATTAAAAAAAAATTATTTTATTGAATTATAAATCAACGTTTTAAAACTATTGAAAATTCTCGATAAATTATTTAATATTTTATCGATATATTAAAGAATTTCTATAAACCAATGAAATTTTTTAATGTTTTTTGAACGTTTTAAAACTTTTTAAAAATTTTAAGAAATTATTAGAGTTTGTTTTAATATATTCAAAAATTTCCATAAATCAATCAAATTTTGTAATTTTATTTATAAATTTTATTAAATATTTTAATTTTTTTTTTTAGAGCATTCACAAATCGTTTCACAAGTCAAAGTCCCCATATTTTTGTCCCCCCCTTGTTTGATTTATTAATACAATAGTTTTAACGCACATTTTCCACATTGCCAAAGCCACACCATCCTTGAAATGCAAATTAGTATAATTATGTTATATACGTTCCGCGTTGCGTGAAAAACCATGAAAGGAGGACCACAGCTCGGACTCGATGAAAGGTGACCCAGGAGTGCAGCACACACACACCCTTTTTGGTTGTGTGATTTATTAGTTTTCTATGCCTTCAAGTTTTTTTTGATTAATTGCCACTTCACCGCAAAAAAAAATACAGAAAGCTAACCATAAAAGTGGTAAAATGCAAAATGGTCGAAAGCCTGGGCCCAGTTTGTAACTGCGTCTTGTAATGAAAAATTACAAAACTAATCCAGCGCGTAGTACAAACAAGCTACATTTCCGGCATTTACAAGGCAGCAGGCAGAATGACCTACCCCATAACAAAAACAACAAAAAAAAATATAATAATAAAGCTAAATCCAAAGAAAAAGAAACCAAAAATGAAGTGGCACATAAGGAAGAGGCAGCAGAAGCCAGCAGAACAAGAAGCAGCGGCAACAACAACAACAATGGATCATTAATTCAAAATGCTGCCAGTTCTTGGACCAGTTCTTGGGCTCGGCTTCAAATCCAAAAAACCAAATCCAAGTCCGCGTCCAAAGTTACAACAAAAGCCGAAAGCAAAACGCAGAACGCAAAAGCCAAGCAAAGAGATCGCAGCAGGCGCAGCGCACAGTGGTGGTCAGTAAAATAGAGACTGAAAATTTAAAAGTGTTGAAAAAATTGAAAGGTTTTTTAACGATATTAATTAATTAAAAATTTGATGGATTTTTTTAATGGTATAATAAACCTTAATTTAATTATTGAAATAGAGACTTAAAATTTGAAATTGTTGAAAAATTTGGAGGATTTTTTAATAATATAATACAATTTGATTTAATTATTAAAATAGAGACTAAAATTTTAAAATTGTTGAAAAACTGAAGATATAATATAATTTAATTTTATTATTAAAAAAGAGACTGAAAATTTGAAATTTGTGAAAAATTTAAATTTTTTTAATGCTATAATATAAATAAATTTAATAATTCAAATAAAAATATATAATAAAAGGTTTAACATAATTTTTCTTAAATATTTTTGCCCTATGCAAAATATATTCCATTTAAAAATTTATTAATTTAACAAATCCACCTTAACCTGCACCTAATACTTTGAGCTGCACTATTTTTGCCACCTCTCCTGTCCCTCTGCCAGACCCCGCTGCCCCCTTTGCTTAGTTTGGCCCCAGCAAGTCCCCCTTCCCAAATTTTATGCGCACGCATTCCGAGCCTATGCTTTGCTGCTGTTGCTATTCCGCTTTGTGTGCTGCCTTTGCTTTTCGCCTTTTGCTTTGCGCTGACATTCGCTGCGATGAGGTAATCAGCGAAGTGCGTGCGTGTGCGAGAGGTAGCGGAAGAGCGAATGCGTGAGCGCAAAGCTTGAAAATTTCGGCTCTCATTGCACGCGCCGAAAATCCAACGCACCCCGCTCTGTCCCCGTTCCCCCCATCTTTGCCCCATTCTATGGCTCTCTCTTGTCTCGCTCACTCTTTCGCACTTTTTGGGAGAGATTATGGCCCTTTGACATCCCATAAATTTCATGTCCACGCAGCTCGTCGACAAAGATTAACAAAAAACAAAATAAACTACAACAAAAATAGCAAGAACATCACAAGTAGCCCCAACAATTTCCTAGATTTTATTTTTCTACAATGTTGAAACTTGTTTGAATTCAGTTCTTTTTTTTTTGTTTCTTTTTGCATTGAGGGAAATTCTTTGTAAATTTTTGTTTTTGGATCTGATTTTGAGATCGCGGTTAAGTTATTGAGATCTTCTCATTAGTTATTCGTCTTTGTTTAGCAAATGTTTGAAATTTTAATAAAATCGTTGATAAATGTTTAACAAATACAATTTTAATGGGCTTATGGATGAGGCACTAATTTGTTTAACCGATTAAGTTGTAAACTTTAAGGGGGGATCAAGTTTTCTTTTACATTTTAATTAATGAAAAATGGTTTTCAATTTGTAATCTTAAATTTGTAACGATAATAACTTTGAAAAATACTTAAAAAGCTTATAAAAGTACTTACCTAGATAATAAAGTCAACTTTAAAATGTCGTTATATTTCTATTTCTATTATTATTATTAAATCTATATAATAAATAATACTAATTTTATCCCAAAATTCTAAATTCCTTAAATATCCTTTTAATGAGAATGTAATTTCTCTATAACCATCAATGTGTTGCTCTTTTATTGATAAAAAAAAACCGTTAACCCCGTCATATCTTCACACTCATTTTCTTTGCATATTTTCGCAATGCCTCAAATCGCCATTTTTGCGCATCCAATGAGAATCTTCGAGTCTCCAAATAATGCGCAAAAAGCTTGTTCTCACACAGACACACAGGCACGCACTTGAGCTGTACGTTCAGTTGGCGCATACAGATGCAACTTAGGCTGAGATAACGGGGACAGAAAGAGATGGCCGCTCTGTTTCGAAATTGCAATGTGGCGGCAGCTATAGCTGTCTCTCTTTGTCTAACAGCTGCAGATCGTTGGAAGTTCGAAAAAGAAGAACCAAAGTAATTAACTACAAATTGACAGACATGATTGAAGTAATTCTTGTTCCTCTTTATTACTTTTATTTTTTTTTGTCTTGCCTTCTTTTCGTGTAATAGACAAAATGATTGATTAACTGGAGCCCAAGGGCTCTGGGCCTACACTGTATCTTCAAGATGCGCAAATATATATATATATGTATCTCATAGTTCTGGGCCGCCGCTGCGAGTTTCGCCAAAGTCATTAATTTGCAATTAGTTCGCAGGCGTAAACTGTACACGCGTGGGAATCGAAATTGCCTGCGATTTTCCCCAGTCGGCGAAACTTTTAGTGAATCTCTCTCTCTCCCATAACTCCACCCCAAAAAATATTTAAATGAGCCCAGTTTTCGGCGTTCGGGAGGTCTCGTTGGAAATTTGTTAATCATATAGGGCCTGAAAAATTAATCACGCAATTTGAGAGCAGTGGTTTTTTTGGACCTTAAAACTTAAGCTTTAACTGGAAGTAATTTAAGAGTTTAAAAATTGGATGTTAAGGGGGTAAAGGGAAAGATAGAAAAAGGGGTAAAAAAGAAAGAAATTTAATTGTAAATAACATTAAATATAATATTATAGAATTAATATTAAAAACTAAATAAAAAGACAAGGAAATTAATTATATTACAAAAAATGTATTTTATAATATTACCATTGAAAATTAAAGAACATAATTATAATTAATTATAATTATTAATTATAATTTTTTGTATTGATTGAAATATTTGATTAATAACAAAATTTGTATGCTGTTATATCATAATCTAAGTCTTTAGTTTATAAAAAAATTTATGAGGATTAATAACTACACTGATAAAAAAATTCAAGACTTTTGGTCGTTTTTCAAGACTTATGGTCACGAAAGTAGCGCAAGAATATTTTGGTCTTCTTTTGAGATTTTTTATTCTTTTTTTAAGTTGTTTTGTTAAATGAAACTTAAGATCTCGTAATTCCAGAATTTTAAGTCTTATATTAAGATTTTTGGTCTTATATCAAGATTTTATTTTAAGAATGCACAGAGTCTTTAAAGAAGATTTTATTTGTTTATCAGTGTAGCTAAAATAATAAATAATTAAATAATATCAAGTATGAATCCTTAACCACAAAACAAATATATTTTTAAGCTTTAACTTAAGCTTAAACTTTTTAAGTTAAAATTAATATTTATTTAATATTTATAATATAATTAAATTTATGGCAACATCTTAATAAATTAATATCCAAAGGAAAATTTGACTAAATGATATAAGAAATAGTTTTTATTATAAAACAATTACAATTTTAAAATTGAGACTTGTTTTAAGCCATATTTTCCTGCAAGTTTTCATAAAAACTTTTGAAATCCATATTTTATATTTAATAAATAAAACAGCTTTTAATTTATTTAAAAATTATATATTTAAGGAAACATCTAAAAGAAAAAATATCTAAAAGAAAAGGTATCTAAATCATATAAGAAATTTATTCTAATTACAATACAAAAACATTTTTAAGCTTGTGATTTATTTTTAAGCCATATTTTCCTGCAAAGTTTGCATAAAAAGCGCTAAAATTACATGTTTTAATTTAATAAATAGAAATATATTCCTTAAAAATTAAATAAATTAAAATATATATTTTCCATTCCCTCTCATTATGCAATTTTAATCAAATTTTCTCTTTTTTTAAACAAAAATCTATAATTATTTCTTAAGACTCCCCAAGAATCTTTCCCTTTTCTTCCCTCCCAAAGAACCCATGCAAATAATATCTTTCTCAGCAGTTTTTCCCCGGCACAGATTTTAATATTCACAATTGGCTTTTTGCCCTGTGATTGCTACCCCCGCCCAGGTTCTAGAAATCCCTTCCCTCCTCCCTTGCCCCCTCATTCAAACCTAAAAACATCTGACACACAATTGAATTCTTCCGGTTGCTGTTGCAAGCACAAAACTTTACGTCATCCTGCCCCCTCAGCCCCCCTTCCCTCGATTTCGGCAATTTTGGCTCAACATTTACAATTCATGCATAATAAACAAATAAAGAAAATGTTGAGAATTGCCTATGAACGCTTTTCTCTGTCTCTGTCTTTGATTCCGGAATCTCCTCTGGTTTTTCCTTGGTTTTTCTTGTTATTTTTGTTTTTTCTTGTGCAAGTCTTTTTAACTTTTTCTTCTGCATAAAATAAATATAAATAAAGGAGAGGGAGAGAGGAAAAGTGGAAAAACAAAAACAGGGCAAGGAAAAACCGTTGACAATTGTGGCTCCCAAAACATTGTTGTTTGGGGTTTTTCTTACTCTCTTTCTTTCCTTCTTTAGTTAATTTAATTGATGGTTAATTGGGTTGAAGGTCCTTGTTTGTTGGCCACTGAATGTGATTTTATTATGATGTGACAAGCCAAAAGAGGATTGTGTCCTTTACGGATTTCCCAGCTGCTGCCGGAGTTGGGCAAACATTTGATTTTATATGGAGTGTGAACATCAGTGGGAAAGTCGTTGTTGTTATGAAGTCACTTTTCTTATCATTTTATTATTATTTAAATTAATATTGAGTTTAGTGGAAAATGGTTTAAGGTTTATTATTCTTTAACGTTTTTATTAATAGTTAAAAGTTCCTAGAATCTAAATGTCGGTTTAATATAGTTATTAATATATTTCTTTACATTTTTTAAAGAGTTTCCTTTACTGCCTCTAGTTCTTTTTACTTTATTTAAACTTTTTACAATTTAAATCGTCAAAAATGCTGATATTTAGAATTTTTTAATTCTTTTATACATTAAAAATGTATCTCTAACATAATAAAAGGTATTTGATATTAAAATAGGAATATGTTAAGCTTAAGAAATATTATTTCTTTAAAAATATACATATTTAAAGAATAATTAAATAATAAAGAAAATTTAACAAAAATATTTTGAACACATTTTACTGTTTTTACGATTTAAACCGTTAATAAAGCTTATATTTAATATTCATTAAACTCGTTTATGCATTAAAAATGAATCTGTAAAATAATAAAAAGTATTTAATTTTAAAATAGAAACGTGTTAAGCATAATAAATATTTTCTCTTTAAAAATATATTTTATAAGAAATTAAAAAATGAAGAAAACTTATCCTAAATGTCCCATAAAACGATCTTCATTTTAAATGTAACAAAATATATTTTGATAAATTGTACTATTTGTGCTTTTTAAATCGTTGATAAAGCTTATTTTTAATATTTTTTAAATTCTTAGACGCCTTAAAAATTTTTCTCTTATAAAAATTATTTAATTTTATATGAGAACCTGTTAAGTATAAGAAATATTTTCTCTTCAAAAACATTTTTAATAAAAAATGAAAAAAATAAAGAAACTATGACTATCATAAAACTATCTTCATTTTTAAATGTAACAAAATATATTGTGATAAATTTTACTAATTTTACTATTTAAATCTTTAGTATCATCGTTACTACTACGTTTAATATTTTTTAAATTTTTATATGCTTTAAAAATACATCCCTAATATAAATAAAATATTTTATTTCAAAATGGGAACCTCTTAAGCATAAGAAATATTTTTTCTTCAAATATATTTAATAAAAATGAAGAAATTAGGAAAACTTCTCTTTTATTCCTCATAAAACTACCTTATTATTTAAATTTAACAAACTATATTCTCCAATTCCCATTGTTAAACCTTAAAAAGAGTTTCCTCTTCTATTTAAAATTAAATTTTAGTTCCGTCTGAACAAGTTCCAGCTGACTTATTGCTGTTACATAATTTAGCTCTCGCTCGGTGGTTGCATACACACATACGCACACAGCTCGCAGCAACGATTGATAGATTGCATTCAGAATATTTCCCAACATTTTGCCGCCCAGTGGGAGGCAAGGGCAAACCATGGAAAGGAAAACACGAAACGGAGCGAAGATCAAAGGGAGCAATGAGCAATCAACTGCGTCAGCAGCAGCAACAGTAGCAGCAACATCAAGCGGCAGCAACAGCTGAGGCAGCGCCAACATCGTTGCAACATCGACCCACAACACGCACTCGCATGTGGATTACTATATGCAGTGACCCAATTTTCCACTCACCGAAAACGACAAAAAATAAATACAACCAGAAGGAAACTACTAAATTTGTTGTTCTTCGTTCTCTTTTTTTTGTGTGTGTGTTGGAATTGCATTCGAATGAGTGGAGAGAGTGGGAAGGAGAGAGAAAGGTAGACAAAGGGGAGGTTCCAAATGAGAAGTACAGTGGGGAGTGCTTAAAATGTACTCTGTTTACATTTAATTATTAAATAAATTATTAAAGAATGAAGAAATATTTAGGGAAAATGGTTATAATACCTAAGAAACATATTTACTTAAAAATATCTATGCCTTATTATATAAATAAATAATTTAGCAATATTACGGACAAATTTTATAATTTATAGGGAACTTAACATTTTAATTATCCTTTTAGGATAATTTAATAAACGTAATTTCATATATATGAGTTAGTTCTTATACATTTTGTTGTTTAAAGAATATAAACCGATTAATAATGCCAATAGAATTTATTAATTAAATTTTAATAGTTGGAAATGTTTTTATAAAATATAATTCAAAACAAAAAAATTATCAATATATTCATATAATAAAAATTTTATGCGTGACCTAAGTATTTAATTTAATATTTTATGGTAAGTCTCATTACCTTTTACTCACAAACCAAAATAGATTTTAAGAAATATATTTAAAAAACTTACATATTGAATTTTTCACGATCAAATATATTTCATTTAATTTTTCGTAAGAATTACCCTGAAAGTAGAATTAATTTTTCGTAAGAAATAACCTGAAAATTGAATTAATTTTTCGTAAAAATTACCTTGAAAATTAAAATTACAAAAATAAACAAAGAATTACAACAAATAAAGTTATTGATTAACAAACAAATCTGCTAGCATTTCCCGATAAAGTGTTTTTTTAACCAAATAACATTGAAAAACTTTTAATAAAATTTACATAACTTTAAATTATAAGCTTATTTCTCACTATATTTTCTTATATTTCACCTAATTTATTCATAGCCAGGTTGCACTGTCTTCTAGTTTATTTCCATTTTGCATGCACCACCACCCCGTCAACTGCAGCTCTCTCGCGTCGCATTGTCTGGGGTCTCTTCGGTTGGCTTTACTGGAGTTTGGTTGTGTGTTTAATTTTTTACTTTTTTTCAGTAGTTTGGCATTGCCGGCTAATGATGTGTATCTCTGCGCATACGTATCTCTCTCCATCTATCCGAAGTGTCTGTGTGTTTGTTCCGAGTGTGCGAGTGTGTCAGTAGTGCGTTGCTGCAGCGACAACATGCGTGCGTGACCCCATTTCCCATGGCTTCTATCTCCGCTCATCACCACCGCAGCGCATTACATTAAATAACCTTCCCCAGTTTCCCCTCCGATCCGATCCAATCCAATCCATCGCCCGCTGTTTGCTCTAATTCACAGAGACCTCTTCTTCTTCTTCTGTTTCATTCAGCGAATTTCGAACATAACATATTGGGTGTTCTCGTTGCACGATATAATATAATGGGGTTGATTATTACATTTCAATTGGGAAAGAGTACTATTGAGTTCTATAAGTTGTAATCTGTGCTGTTTTATTAGTATTTAAAGGGAATACTACAAGTAAATTAAGTTAAAATTATTTTACAAAAATATTACATATGTCTTTTATATATCATTTATTATTTATATCATTTATTATATTTCATTTATTATATATCATTTATTATTAAACTAAATAGTTTACTGAAAATGAACTAATTATTACATTTCAATTGAGAAAGAGTACCATGGAGTTCTTTAAGTTGAAATTAGTGCTATTTTATTAGTATTTAAGGGGAATTCAAGTAAATTAAGTTTAAATTATTTAAAAATAGATTTCAGTTGGAATTTAGGTTGGAAAAAACACTATTTCATGTGTTTTTTATACATTATTTATTATTTAACTGAGTAACTAAATAATTTACAAGGAAATTAACTAATTATTACATTTTAATTGGAAAAGAAAATCACGAAGTTCTATAAGTTTAAATCAGTGCAACTTTATTAGTATTTAAAGAGAATAATATACAATAAATGGAGTTAAAATTATTTATATAATATTAAAAATGGAATAAAGGCAGGAGAAAATAAAATTTCGGATGGTTTTTTAGATAAGAATTATTATTTAACTAAGAAACTAAATAGTTTACCAAGAAGTAAACTAAATATTACATTTTAATTGGAAGAGAGTACCATTAGGTTCTATAACTTAAAATTAGAATTAGAATTTAAAGGGAATACTATTTAAAATTATTTAAATAAGATTTAAGTTGGGGACAATACTATTTTGAAGGTTTTATTTACATAATTTTTAATATAAAACTAAGAAACTAAATAATGTACTAAGAATTGGAGTACGAAAAGGATATGAAATTAAACAAAAATTAATTATGTGGCTAGATCGTGGCGGCTGTTGGTGCTGAATACGATTTAAGTTATAGGGTTAAAAATTAAAACAGTTTGCAAAGTTTTAATTAAACATATAATTTCTTATTAAACCAAAAAATTAGTTGGCGTCGAAATATATAGAAGCGAGGACATGGCTAGATCGATTCGGATGTTAGGATTGAAAAATAATATATAAATCAGCTTAGGGTTATATGTAATGCAAGTGATTCGTTTACTATCGATTCCTTTAGCTTGCCAAACTGGTGACAAACAAGTTTTATAATTTGTTTTTAGAGATTTGAAATTATTAAATTCTATTTTGATAAATTCAAATAAATCAATATCAAAAATTCAATATCAAATCTCTAAAAACATTTAAATGTAAAAGAAACTAAGCTAAAAGTATACTTAGTATATTGTATTTATGTTGTCTTATTAATTTAGACAAAAGAACAACAAAAAAACCTTCTGATCATCTTTTTGTGATTTTTCTATGAAAGAGGAGCTTATTGGCTTCAAAAAT
Source organism: Drosophila watanabei (assembly GCA_008042575.1). Classification (NCBI taxonomy): domain Eukaryota; kingdom Metazoa; phylum Arthropoda; class Insecta; order Diptera; family Drosophilidae; genus Drosophila; species Drosophila watanabei. The sequence continues at coordinate 30,617 of VNJS01005407.1, forward strand.
TACACAAAAATTAATTAACTGTTCTTTATATTAAATATTTATTTCCTAGTTACCTTTTGACCAAACTTAATCATATATTTCTTAAATTCTAAATAAAGTACAATTTTAAAGCTCTAAAACGACTTATAATTACTTACCAAGTTCTTCATTTTTCTTACAGCTGTTGTAGTTCCAAGGATACAAGGACATATCCCTGGCCCCCCATATGCAAATGATGGGATGTCAGCCCACTCAAGTTCATTCACCCAAATCATAATAATCGATTCACCGGGTCGCGGAAGGTAAACAAATGAGGAGAAAGAGAGCGAAGAATAAGAAAAATAAGCCTCGGCCATAAAGGTGAGAGTAAGTAAGAGAGAGGGTCGAAGGTGAAAAGGCAATCAATGTCGTCGTCCTAGAAGGCAGACTTATGCCCGCGCGTATCCTTGCCCTTGCCCATTTTCCTCCCCGTTTTTCCTCTTTTTTGGTTCATTTTTTTTTTACTACTACTTCCACTTCGTCCTCGCTGATTGCGGGTAATAGAGCATTCAACTCGGTCCCGAATCAGAATCAGGACGACGAGCAACAGGAGTTCCAGTTTCCCGTTTACAAAGGACAAGCGCAAAAATTATTACATTAGCCGGGGATTTCCCCCTTTTTTCCCCTCTCTCTCGCTCTCGCTCGCTCGCTGTAAGGAAGGTAGTAAAAATTATGTGTAAAATGTCCTTGAAACCCTTTTTTATCTTTTGCTGTCTGTCTTCACATCGCTCCACATTGTTGTGTCCTCTCATTCGCTTATTTTCGCCTCACTTTTGAATGAATAAAGGACATTTTCAATGGGACAAGCTTTTAAATACGCAATAATTTTTGGTGTGTGATTCGAGTTTTTCCTTGGATTGCGACGCAAATTTTCTTTTTAAATGAGTTAAGGATTTTTTTAGATTTTTAAATATTATGGGATTATTAAATTCTTTATAAGATTCATATATTTTTTATTTAATTGATATGGAATTAATATTAAAAACCTTAGGTTTCTATTGAGTTTACTAACTGTAGAGTTGAAGTAATATTAAAACGAATTGTTATAATATTTAGAGTAAATATAATGGATACAATATATAGGGAAATATTAAAACCAAATATTTGAGCAAGAAATCGATCAAATATATTATTTAATTTATTTATAAAAATTCAATTTTAGTAAAAAAGAACTATGAAAATATTACTAATCCTTCAACTCATAAAAAAAATCTTCTTTCATGATTTTGTGCATTCTTAAATTAAAACTAAGTATAAGACCAACAATTTTATTATATTAGACTGAAAATTCTAGAATTGCGCGTTTTTTAGGCTTCATTTAAACACAAAAAATAAAAACTTAAAAAAGGTAAAAATCTATAAAGAAGACTAAAATATCCTTCTCTACTTTCGTAACCAAAAGTCATGAAAAATGACCAAAAGTCTTTAACCTTTTCATAAGTGTAGGTTAAGATTTGTAATAATAATAGAAATAATAAAATGAATTTATTTTTGTGAGCAACTAATAAAAAATAAATGAAAAACAATTAAATGAGGAACAAAAGCTTATTAAACCCTAAAAATAAATATATTTTAAAGGAAAGGCACATTCAAATTGAATAAAAAATCGTTCAAATTTAAATTACAGAACATTATGACATTTCTATCCTCAAATTTTCACTTTAATTCATTATTTATTGTACAATTTATATTAAACTACAAAACTCGTGGCAAAACAAAACGCATTGTTTATTTATTTATACAAAATTTTCGGGAATAAAAAAAAAACCTGTAAAACCAAGTGAAGCTGAGACCAAGAAAAACAGAAGGAAAAACATTGGAAATAAAAAACGCACTCAATGCATGCGCCAAAATCGAGAATCGAAATTTTCAGCATAAAAAATAACCGAAAAAAAAAAAAACAAACAATTCCATACACACTCGCACACACACAGTTAAATGCCATATAAATACACACGCATACAAAGGCGAAATGAATGTGCTGGCGAATGCTACAAAAACAAATGATATCATCTTATCTGAAAACGCAACGCAACAACATTGATATGGTGATGCGGAAGGGGGTGAGTAGGGGAGGAGTAGGAGAAGAAGGAGGAGAGAGTGGAGTGGGTGTGAGAGACGGTTGCGTTGAAGTGGGTGGGATGTGTCCATGAAAAGTAAAGACAGAGTGTGTGAGCATTCGTTTTGTTTGTTTGTATTGACGAAAGGCATTACAAACACAAATACCAAGCCAAATATGACAAGCACAACATTTATTTTTGTGCAATATTTTGGGAAATTGAAAAAACAAATTGAAAACAAACTTAATTAAACCGTTTGGTGTTTTTGTAAAAACAAAAGACTGAAAACAATTATGAATAAATCCTGCCTCGTTTTTTTATACCAAAAACTTATACCCTCTCCCTGGACATAAAAATGCAGTGTACACACATAAAACTTTACTTTTTTTTCGGCGGCACATATTGTTAAAAAAGAGAGACCCAAAGCCTAAGCGAAAAGCACAAACAAGCAAACATATTTATGTACAAAATATATAAGCACAAGTATGCGATAGATGTGCAAGTGTGTATATGTATTGAGCCCACTGTAATTGCCAAATAGTGTACATAGGCGAGCCTACGCACTCACTACGCACTCTGAGCAAAAAGCAAAAGAGAGGAATGAGGAACAAGAAGAAGAAGAGGAAGCAGCAGCAGCAGCAGCAGCAGCAGCAGCAGCAACATCAGCAGCGCAGCAGCAGCGCAGTAGCAGTTACTCTGCAGCGACGTCAGTTTTGAGTACATAACAAATAAATGCTAAAATTTCACGAAATACCAAAAAACGCACACCCAAAAATGCGCGCACACCAATGCAAACACTCATACACAAACACACGCACGCGCCGCACTCACATACCCGTATATACTAGAAAGCATACAAACGCAAGCTGCAAAAGTGCGTTCGAAAAACAGAATTTTTGGGGGGAGGCCCAAAAAGTGGAGCATATAACGCACAACAGCCACCACCCCATCCCCTTCTACCGCTCTAGGGCCACCCACAACAGCAATGTGGAGCCAAAAAAGTGTGTAGCTAAGCGAAAAAGTTCAGTGACAAAGTCAGAGGCGGAAGGGGGCGAGGAAGAGGGCCCAAAAAGTGCGTGCAGCACTGCAAAAGCGAATAAAGGAAATACACAAAAAGCCAGGGGCGGATGCTCAAGGGTGGATTTGGGGATAAAAGAGAGTCGGAGTGGGGGTTTCGACCCAACCAGAAGAATGCAGCGAATATTTGGAGACTGGAATGGGGGTAAAATAATTCCCATGGGAATATTTATTGATTTTAAGTTATTATTTAATTTTTTTAAGAACTAAAATGTTTGAATTTTTATGCATAAACTATAAAAATATAAGATTTTAAGGAATACAAAATATTATCAATGATTTAAAATTTAAAATCAAAATAAGCTAAATAAAATCTAAATTCTTTAAAATTTCTAAATTTAAAGATAAGGTTATCTTAAAAATTAAAGTTATTTATGTATTCATTTACTTTCCTGTTCCCAAACTCCTTAAAAAAATATATAATTTTTTAAATTATTACTTTTACTTTTTAGTTATTAGTTCCTTTTCCTGTTTCCAAACCGAATTCCATTTCAGTAATTAATATAAAACACGCCTGCGGCTGGAATTCGCCACAATCAATTTCTGTATTAATTGCCCTGCAATCCTAATCGGAAACCGAAACTCGAATCCCCATCTGAGTCCGTCCCTGCGATATGCGTCGCTGCCGGCGGCGGCAGAGCGGCCATTGAATGCTGCCAAAAATACGCAATACACGCATACGCGAGCGCCGACACACACACACACAAACATACACACGCTCGCGCATCCAGTATGCACACGGAGGCATATAAGCGGGTGCTGCATTGGTGTGCGCGCGGCAAAAGCTTTTGCTTATTGGATTTCTGAGCAGCAGCATAAGAGCAGCGGCGCCGGCAGCGCAGTCGTCGCTCCACGTGTTTCATGAATTGCGTAAATTTTCAGAGGCTCCCCTCAACCTCCCCACGCCTTGCGCCGCCCCATAAGCTTTCATTGTCATTGTGTGCATAAAATGGCAGCGGCAGCAGCGCTGCCGACATGCGCTCTCCGTTCTTTGGAAGGGGAACTTGGGGAAGTTCTGCCGCTCCGCTGCCGCCAAAGCTTGGCTCTCTGAGAGCGCTGATGTTCTCTCTCGCCGCTCTCTTTCTCTCTCTGGCACACAGTGCAAAATGAATGCGCATTGTTATTGTAGTCGTTTTTCTATTTTTGCCATTGGAGAGGAAAAAGCAAAACACAAAACGAGTATTCTTCAACAGGGTCAGTTTTTTTGTTGTTTTTGCTTTTGTCTTTGGTTTTGCTTTTTTGTGTTTGTGTTTTTTGCTGTTTTTGAGAGTTTTTCTGCCTTTTGTCTGTCTTTGAATAAACTTTTAATTAATCGAAATAAAGGAATAGTTTATTGTATTTTAATTGTCTCGATTGTCCCGCAATTTGATATTTTCGTGGTGGAAATGCATTCCAAAAATGGGATAGTTTTGACACTTTGTGGGAAAAAGGGTAAGATTTTGGGTTAAAATTTGGTGGTTTTTTGAGGGTTTTTCCTAGATTTTACAGGATTCAATTAAGAGAATTTCTGAAGAAATGCAAATTACTGACAGGATATGCAGCTACTTTGTTTTGAATAATTATATGTGCATTGTATACATTTTTTAAACAGGATTACATTTCAAGGATAAGAAATATAATGATAAATTATCTTATATTGTTTAAGAATGTCTTCAAAATATGAAATGGAGCTTAAAAAAATATCTAAAAACCTTCAATCCTTGGAAAAATGCATCTATTTTGTAGGATAATTCAAAGCTGAACTTCAAACATAATTATTTTTAGTTATTTAGTTAGTTTTTTACCTTTACCATAATCGATTTTAGTTAGTTTTTAGTGTTTTCGATTTTAAAACACTTTAAATGATGTCTCAAAATATTCTTCGAGCTCTTAAATTGCTTATTTTTTATATTAATCGCATAAATATAAATTTATTCAGAACACGTTTTGCTAAAAATAATTTCTCCGTAAATTCAGAGTAAAAACTCCAGGAATGGCAATTAAAATTTATATAGCCCTAGGTGAATCTTATCCTCTATAATCCCCTTCCCAACTCACTTGATTGGACTTGTCCATGTCCCTGATCCTGAAGTAGTTTTTGAAGCGCAGGGTTGAGCTATTGCACATCATACACAGAGAACAAGAAATGTATTTATACAAAAATAATAGTATAATAATTCTAGAAAAATATATAAACAAACAAAAAAATATAAACGATAATTAAAACGAAAGACAGTCATTTCCGTAAATGACAAAATTCTCAAACTTTCGAAAATTACAACCCATTAAATTTATAAAATATAGTTTTACCATGTAACATTTTATATCACATTTTTACTCTTTTTTATGATTTTAAAAACATCATTAATTCAATTAATTTTATTGATTTATTTCAATTTTTGAGATTACAAAGTTTTGTGAATAATTAATATCTTCAATTCAATTTAGATTGTAATTATATCTCGACTTTTTGGGTTTTAATAAAATATATTAATTAAATTAAATGAAACAATATTTTTATATTATTTATCTATTAAGAGTTGGTAAGGTTTCTATTATTTATTTTATTTTTTTTTAGTATTATTTAAACCTTTCTTGAACAAACCTACCAAACTATATCCCAAATTTATTCTCATTTGTTACCTTTAAACTATAACCTACTCCTTTTTCTCTTTGTGTAAACGCAGGGTTGAGCTATTTTGCATCCTAGAGCCGAGAGACTGGAAATAGAAATCTAGAATCGCTGGAATCCCCCGCTGCTTCGGCAATGTGGTTAAGACCAAGTTCGCGCTTGCTATTTCTGGTCGAGATTCTCGATTTCCCTAAGCATTTTCCACTTGAGCGGAGCTCCCAACAATTATTACCGCATGTCCTTTCTCGCCTTATGCAATTCCGCCTGCAGAGCTTGCAGGGGAGGGGGCAGCTAGCGAGAGCGAGAGAGAAACTCACCCCCGGAGAAAGGATAAAGGCAAAAAGGGATATTTGTGATTTTGATCCACGCATACACACACAATACAAGGTGAATGCAGAGGCAGCATTGCATTCTAACTTACTGCAAAATTTTATTAAGTAATTGTTATTATTTTTTATTTTAAAACTAAATAATTCAATCCCTTATAATTTTCTCTCCCAAAATGTATTTATTCTTATAAGAAACATCCTAGAACTCTGCAATTGCAAGCTGCGCTCCTGCATTCCAATTGGATTAATAGCGCCAAGTGGTTGTCTATCTGAGAGCGGTTCTCGCTCGCGCTCCCTCTCTCTGGCTCTCTCTCTCGCTGCTACTGCAAAACTTTTGCATTTGCAATGAGCGACAAAGTCAGCTCAAAAACAAAGGCACACACATGCACATATATTTACGCTCACCAACACATCTACACTACAGCGGGGGCGACGTCGGACCAATGCAAAATGGGCGCACTCTCTGGCAGCAGCGAAAAACAAAAACAACTACAGCTCCAACTGAGGCGAAAAAGCACGCAGCACAAAACTTGTTTTGTTGTTCTTGGACTCAAAGTGACAGTGGGGCAAATCGTTAGACTTCGAATAAAAGAATGGTAATGGCAATTGTCCATTATCTCGACGTTTGAAAATATTATCCCGTGATTCCACATGTTCGCAAATAATTACCACTGCCAACTGTATCTATGGGAAAGCGACATAAGTCCAACGACATATTACCGCGCGGCCTTATGTCGCTATTTTCTCATCTACTTGTCTTAACTATGTTTCACTTTTTGCCCCACTGTCCTCAGAGAGCGGCTGCTCGCTGCGTTTTTACTCTCACTCTCTGGCCGCCGACTGTTGCTGCTGTGTTGTGTGCTTGCGACTTTGCGACTGTGGGGGTGACTTTGCTCTCTTCGCTGCGCCGCTGCTGCGGCCGCTGCTGCAGTCGGCGTCGCCGCTCGCAACCGTGGCCGGCTGATAGGCCATAAACGAAATTTTCGAATCTATTCGGCCCTAGGTTTCGGTGGTTTTCGGTGCTCGCAGCTCGTAGCAGCAGAAGACGGTGTGCATATCGTATCTCTTGCACTCACATTTTGAAAACTAAATTGCTAAATTGCAAATTTTCGAGAATAACAAATAAAAAATCTAACGAAAATCGAACAGCCGCTTTGTCAAGAGAAAAATAACAAAAACAAACTGTATTCCTAATTTATTTCATATTAAAAGTGCAGTCGATGCAACGGCAAAGGAAAAGTGCAAAAGATTTGCGGAATTTGGAGACTTTTTAATTATTATTTAAGTTTTGTTTGTGTTCAATGGGCAAACGCAAAAAATAACTGTCCCGTGTCCTCGAGCTTTGCGTGTGCGTGTGTGTGCGTGCGACGATCGTGAGTGTTTTAAAACTGTTTTTCGTCAAGTGATTGAAGGTAATTTTTGTGGTTTTACAAAAACAAAGTACAACAATATTTATTAATTAAAAGTCTGCATATAAATTAAAACTGAGAATATAACACGAATTCAAAGAGAGAGAAAATCATAAAAGGACAATTGCAATTCCCCTAACCAAAAGTGCGTAAGTGTGTATAAATGTGCCTATGTGTATGTGTGTGTTTGATTTCCACAAAACACACACACACACACACACACCCATTTTGGGGTGTGTGCGTTTTGGAACGGTGAAAAAAACGCAGCATAAAACGGGATCTCGAGGCAAACGGCGAAAACGCAAAGCAAACTGAGAAAAAGTGAAGCGAAAACTTTTTTATGCATAACGAAAACGTCTGCATTTTTAATCGAGGCAGCAGCAACAACAATGGAAATAGCAGCAGCACCAACAACAACAACAAGAACATGGAACAATAAACAACCCTCCCCGTTCTCCCCGCCACCCCCCTGAAAATAAACAAGGCGCAATCCCAGTGAACTGAACCCCTTTTTTGCACTGTGTGTTTTGTTAGTGTGAGAATGACGGAACGAAGCAGGCATAGAGAGTGTGTGCAAAGAAAAGTGCGAGAAGTGCATGCAAAAAAGGGAATGCAATTAATCCAGGACACTTGTTCAAAAAAATAAGAAAGAAAAAAAGCAAAAGATGAAAAACAGCAAAGTAAAAACTCTAAGAAAAAGTTGAAAGCAGAAAGAAAAATGTGATCAGTGTAAAAAATGTTCTGAAATCTTAGGAAAGTGTCATGAAAGAGGGAACTGCAATGAGAGTCATTCAATTAGTATCAAATATCAATATCAAATTTTTTAGAGAAAAGAATCAAGTGACATAAAATTCTAATGAATTCCCCAAAAAATATTAAACAAGAATGTTAAATTTAAATCTTAAAACCAACCTCAGATCGCAGAATAAAATTTTCTTTTTTTATTCATCGAATAAAAGACATTTGCCAGAAGCCAAGTGGGAATTGAAATTCGAAAATGAGAACATGAAATATGTTCCGATAATAAAACCATTTATGCAATCCACTTTACGACTTGTTAGCTGATAAGAAAATCCAAAAAATGTTTAAATGGAACAAGTGTGTTCAACAGAATTCTTTGAAAAAATTGTTGAATTCATTATAAGTATATTTTGAATTTATTTGAAGTTATTTTCCATTTGAAATAAAACTAGAAAGACAGAAAATTAATTTGTATTAAGTTATTAAGAAAAAACCAGGAAATCTTTTTTATAAACAAAAATCAACACTGGGTAAGCTTAACTAAATAATTTCCCCTATTGCTTTTTTTACTTACAGCCAAATGTCACTGTGAAAATGCCTCAACAAACTAATCACAACACCGATTTTATTAATTCCAACAACATTACGATAAACATTCAACGACACCAATACCGGCGAATGCTAAGAAATGCTAATCAAGCTAAATATTTTGAACATTTAACTGTCTAAGCTTAAAACAAAAAAACCTTTTAAATTACAAAAATCATTTCGCGAACAAAACTCAATGTAAAACCAAAACTTTTTCGAAAAACAACGCAAAATTATAAAATTGGCAAACAACATTTTTGGTCTTATATCAAAATAAACACAACAAAAATTAAATAAATTACCAAAACTATTTTTGGCAAGCTGCGTGCAACATATAAATACAAAAATATATTATATGAAAAGCTAAGATTATCTCAAACGTCCACACGTGAACATATTTTGCAACTAAGATGAAAATCTAACAAAAATTAAATGTAACATTTTTTAAATTAACAACAACAACAAAACCGTCGTCAAATAAACGTAAAGGAAAAAAGTAAAGCAACAAATCAGTTGAAAAGCCAAGGGAAATCTTTTTAGAACAAACGCAAAAAACCGCAAAAATTTAACCGCCAACAAAATTGGTCAACTCTTCAAAATTATTGGTTCGGACATACGCAATACTATACACAGCAACACAACAACAACAGCAACAGCAACAACAACAAAAGCAGCCATAGCAACTGAGCAACAACAACAGCAAAAGCTACTACTACAGTAATCACTACAGTAAACGCCATCGCAACAGAAGCAGAAGCAGCGCAGCAGCAGAGAACGTGTGTGTTAGTTTGCATAAAAATTTCGTTTCGATAAAAAAAAGCAAAGCAAAGCAAAAATATTTAACAAAACAAATTACGAATCGTAAATACATGTATTTATAAAAAAAAACATAATATACATATACCTATACATATATCTATGCTTACAAATTATATCGATGAATATTTGGTAAACAATTTTTGATAAACAAAAGAGTATACTTAATTAATTAGCATCAAAACTAAACTAAAAGTATAAAATAAAGAACATAAACGTTTGGCCCAAGTGCATGCAAAAAAATAAAAGTGCAGTGAGTAAAAACAGAATAAAATTCAAAATTAAACAACTGTGAAAAGTTGTACAACTGAGAGGATTCTGGATTTGGATTAGCGCGAAAATTTGCAATTGGATATTAAGGTGAGTTCTTAACAGGATTAAGTTTCTTTATTTAAGATGGGATTTATTTTTAGGAACTATAAAAAAGTGAAGAACTAAACTAGTTTCAATTATTTAATTCCTTTCCAATAATTGCCAATTCAAACCTTTTAATTTCTTAAAAAATTAAAAATGATCTACAAAATCTATAAAGTGATCAAAACTATTAGTAAATAAATGAATTCATACATTAAAATAAGCTTTTAACAACCAAAACAACATTATAATTAGTTCAACAACAAAGTTTTATACAATAAATAAACCTAAAGTGACTTTTTCATGCAACTTTCCTTAGTTCCTTAATGGCCTCTCAACGTTTCCCCCTAAAAAATAAGCTTCAGCACGCACGAAAAACTGCGTAAAAATGAAAAATGTTTTTTTAGAAAGTGTCCACAAACATTTGCAAACAATTACTGGTAACAAATATAACAACAACAACAGCAACACCGCCTCTAATTACAATTATAATTTATGCAAAAAAAGAAGGAAAAACATTTTTTTTTGGTCAAGAGAGGTAACCAACGAAAAAAAAATTGTCTACGCACTTTGCGTATGATTTATGACACTCAACTTGGCGTTGCATATTAATAACGGGAAGAAAAGCAAAAGTTGCCTAGTTGACATATTCACATGTGTGTGAGTGTACTCATACACTGGCATTAACAATGTACGATACATACATCCCTTATTTAGGGTTATGCATAAATTAAAAATATATTACTTTTGCTGTATATTGTTGGTGTTTCATCTAAGCCAAAAAACTGCGTCGCAAGAAGCACGCAATATTCCCCACCCTACCCTACCCCCTTTGTTGCTGCCTCTGCCGGCGCCGCTGCCACTTTGACCTACTTAGCAGCGCAGCGTGTTCCAAATTTTGTGCGTTGTGTGTACTTTTTTTTCCCCATCCGCAATCGCTTTTCTCTCGCTCGCACTCGCAGGGGGCAGCGAGCCGCATTGCGTGCGCTTGAAAAATTGTAGTTTTTTGTTGCCTTTGTTTTTGTTTTTGTTTTTGTTTTATTTTTGTTGCCCGGAGGTCTTCCGCATTTAATTAAATGCACACATTTTTCTTCTATTTCTACGGTCTCCAATTTTAATACACGGAAACATAAGGGGGAGTGTGTAAAGAAGATGTTTTTGAGAAGTATCTAAAAGCTTGAAAAGTATCTACAAGTTATTTAAAAAATATAAAAATATAAATTTATAAAAAGATAATTTTAGAATATGAAAAATAAATTTCATTTTTCTCTCTGTATTGTTTGCCTTGGCTTGGCTTTTTTTTTTGGGCTTGTCGTCGACTGACTGCATTTTACTTGTCGGAAGTGTCTAGCTCGCTCTTTCCCTCTATCTCCTTCCATCTTTCTCAGGCCTTCTCACGTGCATTTGCACAATCGTTAAACTTTTTTTTCCCAGAACTGCATCGCTGTCTCGCTTGCACTTGCACTGCAATACCTGATCTTTGGAGCAGACTGCGCGGCTTCTTATGTCGTAACTGACGCAATGCAACCGACTTCATTGTTTTCTTTTTTATATTATGTATTTGTTGTTTTTGTGTGTCGGCACTTGCGCAAAGTGTCTTTTGGTTCTCGTCTTGAAATTGTTTAAATTTTATGACTTGCCACTGCAGTTGTTTGAATTTTAATGCGAACGTTTACCAAGAAAGCGAGCAAAGACTTTAATGCAAGAAATTGTCCCACCAAAAGAAATGCAGGTACTTTTTTTAAGACTGATTTTTTGAGAAGAAATTTTTAACCATTCAAAAGCCTTTATTAAATATCCTTAAAATCTGGAGAAGAATACGAGGAAGACGTTATTTTGTTGTTGTCTGTTTCATATAATAATTATTTTTAAAAATATTTATAAAGAGTACCTAATAATTTAGTACTATGCGAATTCCTCAGATATCACGAAAGTTGTAATTTTTGGTAACTTTACCTTTTATTTCTATATTTATGAACCATTAAGGCCAAGCCAAGACACACGCACTTGCAATAGACTTAAAACTTACACGAGACTTGATCATAAAAATTCATCGCTTTTATGAACTGCTAATTAAGCTTATCAAAACAAAAAAAAAAGGGAGTAGTTTTTCTAGGCTGCAAAATGGTTTAGGAAGAGGCGGTTGTGGTGGTGCCATAAAAAGGGTCGGAGGCGTGGCGGAGCAAAAAACCTGTCAGTGTCAGTCAAAGTGACAATATATATATTCTTTTTTTTTTTTTGCTCTATCTATGCGTCTTCCGCTAGCTTCCTCGTTGTGCGTTTCCATGGCACTTAAATGTTGACTATTCATGGGGCGAGACGAGAGCGAAAGAGAGGCGGACCACATGAGCATAGGCCTATCAAGAGAGCGAGCGAGATAGTGGGAGAGTGCACACACAGACACATACATACATACATATGTACATTAAAGCTTACATATATTTTGGAGCTAAAGCAAATGGCAAAATACTAAGTCTTTTTAATAGAAATAAATTAATAAATAAATTAAAAAGCATATTAACTTACTACATTTTTTTTCTTGTATGTTTTAAAATATATATAAATAATAAAATATAAATAAAAAAAAAAATAAAAAATTATGTACAAATATCAATATAATATTAAATCCATTCCTGATAATATGTGCCTATTTTTATAACCCTTGCTGTACCTGCAATGTGTATTGGGGTTTGGCAAACTCTATTCCATTTTTTTTTCTGCCGTTTTTGCTAGTTTTGTTAGGGTTTTTTTTCTGGCCATTCCCCAGTTGCTAATTGCCAGTTGCCTTTTGCTCCACTTCGCCACACACACACACACACACACAAACGCACGCAATAAAAAAACCTTAACTTTTGCATGCAAGCGTCGCCAGTGTGTGTGAGTGGGTGTATGCGTAGCTGTGTATGTTTTGCAATGGCCGCCGCAATAGTTTGCACAAATAGAAAACGCATTTCATGGGCAGACATCTTTGTCTACCTCTCCCACTCTCATTTCTGTCTCTTTCTCTCGCCCGCTCTGCAGGGCTTTGGTTTATCTGCATTGAACAGTTGGAATGTGTAAAGTTTCAGTCAAATTTATGAGTGTGTGTGTGTTGTAGCAGATTGCATATTTGTAAGGGAATTTTTTGTGATATTTTTTCTTCGTTTTTAGTCTTGTGGTTTCTTGATTGGAAATGCAATATTGCAAGGAACATGAAATATTAGTCAGTTGGGAAAAGGGTTTGAGAGAAGAGATATTGTAGTTTGAAATTAATAAAAAAAGGGCTTTAAAAATATTTTAAATATTTGAATTAAAAAATATTAAAATATATATATCTGATTTAACTTTTTAGTTTCTAAATTTCTTGTGAAAACAAAGCCATCGGTTTCGTCGCTTGTTTTAAAGTTCAACCTTTTTAAGCAATTAAAAAGGCAAAAAAACTGTAATAAAATTGCAAGAGAAGCAGTACTTTTTATTGTCCATTCAAGAGTCTACATATTACATCACACTTCCTAGAACCGAATGCTGATAATTCCCGAATGGACTGAACATACGCACTAAAGTACACTCACACCCATACAAAAGGGCGCAACAAATAAATAAAAAAAAAATTTAGACAAAATTACAAAAAAAGCACAAAGCGCAGAGTAAGAAAAAGAGCGAATGGAAGTTGCTATGTACAAGCAAACAAAGAAATAAACTCATAGGCCTATGTATGTATGTATGTATATACATACATGCTCTCTCATTCACTTTGTGCAAAATAAAAGTCGCATCAAAAATGTTATATAGACAGATGGGGTCAAAATAATAGCCTAGAGCCAATAGAACTATATATTAAAAATTATATTTATTATAAAATTATATTTAAAATACCAAACAAACTTAATGATTAAGGCGTTAATTTCTTAAATCCTCCCTATATTCTTTGTATATATTATATAGTTAGTGATTAGTTATAATGGCGCTAGTATTTTGATCGCTACTGTGTACATAAGACCTACACAGAGCGAACGAATGCGTGGCCTACAATTAAATTGGCTCAAAGTGCGTAAGGGGCAGCAGCAACAACACAAATAAATAATTTCGGGAGGCCTGCACAGCAACAAAAAATAAAACTACGACGAAAAAACGAGCAAAAAGCGAAATAAAACAGCAGCAGTCAGCGGGCAGCAGGCAGCAAGCAGCAGCGATAGAAAAAACCTTGAGCTGGCACAACATAATTAAAAATGTGCGTAGACGCACACAATCAAATTTACACACACACACGCACACACACAGAGACTTTTGCAGTGCGTAGAGCTTTTCAAATGACATTCACGCGCAATAAATATCAGACTAGCAGCCAACCGACGAAAAAAAAAGCGAGCCAAAAATCATGAAATCAAAAAAAGCTCCCTTCCTGCTCCACTACACTGCAAATCCAACAACAAAACGAGGAAGTCTAAAAATGGTTTCAGCAGCAGCAGCAGCAGCAACAGCAAAAAACTACAAGTCCACTGCAGGGAGAGCAAGTGAGATGGGTGGATGGGGCCCCCAAGCTTTTTGGCACGCACTTTTCTAAAGCTTCTCTAGGCGCCACGCACATTGCGACAGAAGCTTTTCGGCGAGATGATCAGCTCAGAGATACAGATAGCACCACAAGGGATCGCTGAGATCAGGGGTTCTAAGCGAATAGTAAATGATGTATAAAATCTTTTATTGTTTTCTATAGTGTCACGTCTAGGAAAATCTCAAAGAATTTTATAAAAATCATAGTTAAGGCTAGGATCATCCAGATATATAATATAATCGAAAGATAAACATTTCCTATTTTCCTTCCCCACCAAAAAGATCCCACTGAAATCCGATAAAGTACAGTTACCACAATTAACTGCAATATATACCCATTTCACTCCCACTACGTCAAGCTTCACTGAAATGCAACGGTGACATAATTTCCATCTTGCTCTAACCTTTGCGTGCAGCAAAGTAAAAGACAGAAAGAACCAAGAACCCAAAGAACGGCACAGAAATGATTATTTAATTGCAGAACCTTTGGGCTCCCCCAATTTCTTTTTAATAACGGCTAATTACGTCAAGTATAATACACGCATATTACGGCCAGCCCAAGCAAACACACTCCAAACGACACTCTCTCGGTGGAGACACATGCAACCGAACGTAAATAATTCCTGTAAATTGCCCCCCAATCCGTGAAAAATCTGTAACTGTCTTTGTCGCACGAGATGTTCTGTTTGTTTGTTATTATTACACTTTTTTTTTTGTTTTGCTTTTTCCTCCTCATGACATTTTTTTTTTTATGCGTTTCCACCTCTACTACTTCCTCTTCCTTTGGCTTTTCCTCACGTCTCTCCTACTCTAGCTCGCTCTCAAAGACGCTGTTCGAGTGCACTCGGCGGGAGAAAACAATAAAAGGGGGAGAGAGAGAGAAGTGGAACAAAAAGCACAAAAGAAAAATGGTTAAGGAAATTAAAAAGCATAAAAACAACAACAACAGCAGCAGCTTCCGTTAAAACAAAGCGAACTCAAGTGGAAGAAGGAACAAAGAAAGCGAGCAGCGAAAAAAAGGGTTCCCAAAGACAGCGAGGGAGTGGGACCGAATGGGTGGAGGGAGAGAAAAGAACACATATGCAGCATTTACCGTTAGCCCTTCGAGGGCGTTCCTTTTTTCCTCCTATTTCCTTGTGGTTAATTTTTTGATTTTGTTGTCGCTTTTATGTATTCTTCTCTGTGTGTTAGTGTGTGTGTGTGTGTGTGTGCTTCTTTGTTACCTCTCCTTTGGCTTTTTCTGGTTCGTTTGATATGCAGAACTTTGGATTGGTCCGAGTATGATGATGCACTTGGCTCGATGGGAAAATAATCACTGAAGAGCAGGTAATTCCGTTGTCAAGTGGCAGGTTCTTGTGTTTTGGGTTTTCGTAGAGGAAGTGGAAGTCAAGAAAATCTTCACTGGAGGAGAGTTAGAATGGTTTGAAAAGAAATGGTTTGGAAATTATAACAAGATCAAGTTGTTATCATGTTTGTTTTTCGGTTTCTCAATGTTAGATCTTAACTTTTATATATATCTTAACCAGTGTCAACACTAACATGACGTTTTAAGAAACCTAATTATTCGGAATTGTCAGTTTTTCTTTTCGAAAACCGTTAACTGGACTCCATATTTTGTATTCTTATGCCCAGTTCTAATTAGTACTATATTATAGATATGCAAAAGTCCTGATTATAATACTATAAATGAATTTAACAAGTTTTATACACTGAGAAATAAATAGTTAATCCTAAATCAGTTCTTAAAAATATTTTTAGTTCGGTTTTCAAAGGGAATTACTTCTCTATTCTTTTTGGAGAAATTATTGCATTCAGTGGTTAGTTCCATTCAGTAAAGTTTTTAACGATGCAATAGTTTTCACCCCCAAAAGCAACGCTATATCTACCTTAACTGACATTGTCTTCTGGCAAAACGCTTCGCTGACTCATATGGTTGTAAGTCACACTTTTGGCTATATGCTTATTCCCTCGTTTATGGCTTAAACAATGTAACAATGCATTTACGCAAGTCTTGCACTTGCCCGAGCTTAATTTATGCAGTTTCCCAGACATTTTCCCGGGCGTTATGCGTGGGTGATTCTCGCTCTTGTGCAAGGTGTTTCATTAACGTTGCGATGACCGCTGATAAAACACATTCAAGACACAAAAACTGACCGCCTGCAGTGACGAATCTTCTCTGTTTCTTTTTTTTCGGTCTAATTAAAATGCAGCAACTCGAGTGCAACAATTTTATGGACGTGATTTACACGAAAGGGAGTAGATTTTTCTTCTATGTTTTGTTTTTTCCTTAGGTTGGTGTGGGGGTCGCAACCATGAAATTGAATTGCTACTTTGAAGTGCACTCGATGCCAGTGGATGGGCCGAAAAAAAGGGTTAGCTGCACACATGGCTGCACGGCTGATAGACAGTGGCTTCGGGGTTGGGACGAGGCGAGGTGTTGGAGCCATCACAACCGCCGCAGCGCCCCGAGAGCCACCTCTAGTAGCCCACACTAATTACGAGGGAAATGCAGTCCAAAGCAACATGGCATGAGTGCAAAGCGGCAACATCGCTGGGTTTTTTCTTTATTTTTTTTTCATCATTTTTTTGTTTTTTACTGTTTGGTTGGATGAACTAAGTTCATTAGAAGAGTGTGTGTGTGTGTGTAAAAAACAGTTGCTGCAAAGGGTCTGGGTCGTATTGCACTTTGTCCAGAATTCACTTAATTGGAAATGGGGAAACACACAAAAGGAAATCAGTAAAGTAGGCTTTTACTGGAGACGTGGAAAATGTATGAGAAAATTGTCAAAATCTTTGTAAATTTTATTTAAAAAATCACATGATAATGATTACACATTAAATTGTATTTTTTCATCATTAATAATGTTTAAAATTTAGTTATTTAGTTTATTCATATTTTTAAGCAAAGAAAGAATCAACAATATTGATTATTTTGAGTTAGTATTTTTTTTTTCTATATAAAATCTATTATTATCGATTTATATAATATAACTCCATTTTAATTATTATTATTGATGAATATTGTAAAACTCCGTAATTTAAGAATCATCTCGGAAATGAATAGATTATCCCAAGGATTTTGTCCTTTTTATTCTACGTGAATTCTAAGTGGTTGATTTTTTAACCTACAAAAATTTTCTGATTATTATTATTTACGGTGTTTTACAGTAAAAAATCCTAAATTTATTAAAACCTTAATGTAATAATTATAATAAAATTACCTTACTAAATACCATCTAAGTTCTTGTTAGTTGTTGTTAAGATTCTGTATAAAAAACATACTTCTAATTAGCGTATTTAAAGAATATTTAGATTCTGTAAAAAACATACTTCTAATTAGCGTATTTAAAGTATAATTTAGTTTTAAAATTACATACAAAACATACGTAATTTATAACATTTAATATTTA
Organism: Drosophila watanabei; assembly: GCA_008042575.1. NCBI lineage: Eukaryota > Metazoa > Arthropoda > Insecta > Diptera > Drosophilidae > Drosophila > Drosophila watanabei. The sequence continues at coordinate 48,560 of VNJS01005407.1, forward strand.
CTTAAATTCCCATACATAACATATATAATTTATAACATATAATAATTAATTCCTTTCTCTATTTGTTTTTGCAGGTAAGCAGCATTACCTTTGTTCAAACTAATTAGGCCGTCGTCTAGCTTAACGTAAGTTCCCTATGAAGTCATAATTGCATAAAAATTTCCCATTTCTATGGCGCATTTTAATTTTGTATTTCTTTTTTTTCGCTGTCGTATTTGTTTTGCATTTAACTCCAGCGTAGTATATAGTACCCCCTTGAGGCATTTTTCCATTTCCCTGAGCTCGGCTCAGCGGGGTTTTCTCTCACACCCCCCTAAAACCTCACCTTCTTCTTTTGCGATTCCTGACCATAAATTTTGCAATTAACGACAAATGTCACTTTGTCTGGCCGATGGCGACGTCGACGACATCCGACCATTGCAACCATTTTGCAGAGAGAAAAACAGAGAGAGAGAGAGAGAGAGCGGGAGGTTTGGGTGTGGACTTTCTCATTCTCTTATTTTTTTTGTTGTTTGGGAGCTGAGCTGGTTGAATGCTTTTAGCCAGGACCAAGAGCAGCGGAGCATGGCAAGGACTGAATGGGAAAGCACAACCCCCCCAACAACCCCCACCAATCGTAGCACCCGCACACTCTTACGGTCTGCTCGTCCTGCAATTGCATTAAAAAGCATAAATTTACTTTAGCCCAGGCCCAGGAACGTTATAAAATCCATTTATGCACTTCACTTGCTCTCTTTTGCATGGCGCCGAGGACCTCCACCTCCTTTTAGTCCTGGGTTTTACGTACTTCCCTCCTTTTCGGGGTGGTTGCATGCTGGTCAGTCAGACTTTTAGGTCCTGGGTCCTACGAGTTCTGTGCAATCTACAATAATTCCTGATTTCCTTTTTTTCTTCTTTTTTTTCGTTCCCATTTTATATTTTTGCTGCCAATTTCTGCAGTCCAGGCTAGCGTAAAGCGGAGAGAGAAGGGAGGGGAGCTATGCAATTTTTACAAAAATTTCTTGCTTTTGTTTTGTCCTGTGACACGATGATGAAGTTTAATTTGGACACGACCTCCCCGCAGTACCAGCAAACCGGAGGCTCGAGCTTTTGGTTTTTTCTTATTTTTTGTGTTCCTATTTTTCACCCGCATGGCTGGGAGTCCCTTATGGAAGGAAGCCCCTCCTGGCAGCCACTGCATTGGTTCAGTTTTTGCCACCCATTTTTTTTAGGGGTCGCCTGATGTCCAGGGAAAACTTTTTAGAAATTGTTTACCGGAAATGTTTGAAATTTTTCAGTTTTCATTGGAGAATGTCATTGTAATGCATTCTTTTTTTAGAAGAGAAAATGGGTAATAAAATGAAAATAAAATTAAGGAATTTTTAGGAAATGGTTATATAGATAAGAGGAAAATATATAAAAGATGTTAAGGACTTACCAGGAATTTTGTTTTTATTTAAAAAGTATTACTACCAAAAATGTAATATATTTTGGAAGTGTTTTTTGTTACCAAGAATATAATTTAATATTTACAAAATAAAATCTTAATAAATTAGGATTAGCAATTGAGGATATGATAATATTATATTATTATAATAAAATTATAATATTAAAATAATATAAATCATTTTTCGGAGAAAGAAATTTCCTTAAATATGAACTCCATATAACTTAAAAATCGTTACCGGTTTTCCAAATCCTATCCTCTTATTTATTTGCTTTTTAAAAATTGAATATATCTTTTCCTAGTGTTATCCTTTATTAACAATTGCTGCACTTTTCCTATATATCTATCTTCCTTTTAGGACCCTCCCTCCCTATAGGTCTTACCTCTATCCTTGCACATTTTTTGCCCAACTAAGCCTTCCTCTTTTGTCCATTTCCGGTTTTTGCTCTGTTCTCTAATATAATTTCGATTTTTTAACGTTATTCTAGCCCACTCATTCTCTCTCTCTTGCTCTATCTCTTTTTCCCTTTCTGTGTTGGCTCGAAAACTTCATTTCCTCCGGTTTTTTGGGGCGTGGCAGAAAATACTGCAGTTCCCGACATAACCCAAACCCGCAACGCTTTAGATAAACAATCAGCAAACTGCAGCAGCAGCATAAAATAATAAAAGGAGCAAAAATTTAATTCCCTTTTTTACTGGTGAGCATGTTTTCCCCCTTTGAAAGTTTTTTGTTGCCCGATTTTTCTGAGCTGGAAGGATGTTTTTGTTTGCATGCGCTTTTCTGCAGAATTTTCGGCAATATTCCATTAATACTCGGGGACTTTGTTTGCTTTGCCAGTTGCGCCAAAGTTTTTGTTGATAAATATATATATATTTTTTTTTTGCGATAAATTTGCAGAATGCAAAAATCAATTTTTAGCCTTTTGTGTGACTCTGCCGCCTGGCTGCATAAATAAATCATCAGTGCATTTTTGGGGGGAAATTTATTCCCCTTTCGGGACTTCAATTGCAGAATTTGTGCCCCTAAAAAATTCTGTGAGGCTTAAATGAATTTCTAAATGGAAAATCCACATGTCAGCCTGTGTTTTTATCTCAAAACTAAAGTTTATTTTTGTTTTGTATTTTTGCCAAAGGGGATTTATACGGCAAAATGGAATTGCATAACATTTTTGACGAGAAAAAATTCGCTGGAATAAATATTTGGAATTTATTTTTCACGACTGAAATTTGTAGATAAAACTAATCGGTATTTATTAAATTATTCACTTTAGCCTTAGGGAATAGAATTTATTTAAGGAATTCATTTAAAGAATTCATTTTGTGGGTAAAGAATTTTTTATTGGAAAGTTGATTTTCATCAAAAAGTACTTCCAATAAATAAGGATTCACTTTAATCTTAGTGAATATAATGTATTAAAAGAATTTATTTTGTGGTTAAAAAATTATTTCTTGGAAAGTTTATGTTTTGTGGATAATAAATTATTTATTGGAAAGTTGATGTTCATCATTTTGTGGAAAATGAATTTTTTATTGGAAAGTTGATGTTCATCAAAATCTACTTCCAATAAAAGAGAATGCAAACTCAATTTTAAGGAATTTTTTAAAGCAATTATTATTAAAAGACTTAAAATCTTTTAATGTTTTATAGATATAGTTTAAAGCTCAATATAAATCATTACATTTATTTAAACTAAAACTTAAGGGTCAATTCTTGTCCATAGTCCTTTTACATATGTACATAAAAATTCTCTTAACACAAAAAAACAAAACAAAAAAACCTTTTAGTCTGAGCCAACTATTGATGGATAGCAAAACTCACACAGACGGAAAACTAAAACCTTTTATCAAAGATAAATAAAATGAAAAACTGTGCTGGGAGTTGGGAGTTGGAGGGGGAGGATGGGAAAAGCTGCATGCGACAAATGCAGGCAAAAGAGGAAAATGGAAAAGCCCAGACTCGGCAGCATATGTGATGGATGGAAAAAGGAAAGCCTCTTGCTGAAAGCCAATGTGCAGTGTCTATGCAAACGGAGGGGGTGGGTGGTGGTGATAGTCTGCCTTGCTTTTGCTCTCTCTCTATCTCTCTCTACTTCTTCTCCTTCTCTCTGGTTGGATTCTACCTCTGCAGTCGGCCAATGTGAAATAAATTAAAATATTTTTATCTACACTCGTGCACGTAGCCCATAGCCATAGCCGCCTCTGTGCAATGGAAATTGCCCCCCCGAACCGCACTTTCAGCTGCAAAAGTTTTTCCAAGCTCTGGAGTTTAACCATCCCTCTATGACTTGGCCCGTGGTTGTGCCACCCCCTTGAGCTGCACTGAGGAAAATCAAATCTATTTAAATAAAAATATAAATTTGTTAAAAATTAAATTAAAAATTTACTCATACTTTTAGATACATTTTTAAGAGGTTCGAAGCCACATTTATAGATTTCTTGCTTTCTTACTTACCCTGAATTTCATTGCTAATAAATCATGGCATACTTTTAGACGCATTTTTAAGAGATTTAAAACCACACCAATTTATAGATTTCCTACTTTCTTACTTACTTTGCATTTAATTGCTAATAAATCATGGCATACTTTTAGACACATTTTTAAGGAGCTTAAATTTAGAGCAGTTTTTACATAAGGTATGCTTTCTTACTTACAAATTTACTCTGATTTTGGTACAAACAATACTATTGCATACTTTTAAACACACTTTTATGGGACCTCAAAACCTTAGATGTTTTATTTAATTTTCTTTTTATTTATAAAAATAGTCGGGAATACCTGGAGACCCCTGTGTTACCTCTATGACCTAGTATTTTCTGGAACAACGTTATGATACTGTATGATGCTTACAACTCTGTAATTAAGACCTTTTCAAAATTTTCCCTAAATTTGTATTAGTATGGCAACTCTGTTTAATGGTTTATGATCACTTTTAGTAAAAATTTCTGTCTCTGTTAGTTTGGCAACTCTGTTTTATGATTTAAGATCACTTTTAGTTAACATTTCTTTCTCTGTACTCCCCTTTCACCATTCTCTTTTTGTAAGGTAAAGTTTTGTTTTTGCAGAGTTGCATTTCAACAAAAAAAGAAAGAAAAAGGAAATGTTTTACTCGGTTGTTTTTCTTATTTGTTGTTTGAGAATTATTGCTGCATCGTGACGAAAAAGGGTTGCAACTGCAGTTGCCACTCTGTCTCTCTATATCTATCTTTCTCTTTCTTTTCTATCTCTCCCTGCTCTTTCTAACTCATCAGGCCTTCTCTGTCTGACCCCCGCTCTGTCTCTGTTTTATGGCTTATACATATGTGTTGTCTGCTTTTTGGCGCATTGCACTAACCGACTATAAATGAAATGCCGCATGGCGGCCCCCCCAAAAACCAACCTCCATCGATCTCATCCCCCTTTTCTTGTCTGGATTTACTCTGCTTTCTCTTCCTGTGTGTGTGTGTGTGCGTGTGTCTGTGTGTGTGCATGCAAAAAAGTGAAAGTTTGTGCTGCTCCTTTTTTGAGTTTCCCTCACTCGTCGACGAAGGAGAGAGAGATGAGGAGAGCTGAGGGAGAGTGAGCCAAAAAGGGGGTTTTTTGTGTGTGCTCTGCACTTTGTGTGTGTTGGGGGTTGCACACGCCGTCGCCGTCGCTGCCACTGCCTCTGCCTCTGCCACCCCCCTTTTTGCAGGCCAAGTGCTGCAGTCGAGGGTTGTTGTGTTTCATAATGATGACAGCAGCCAACTCCAGCTATCCTGATGCTGCCCCACACTGGCAACGATGATGATCATGATGATGATGATGATGATGAAGATTACGTTGGCTATAATGACGTTCTATGCAAGGGATACAACCCTCATGCAATGTTGTTGTTCATTGATTTGCCTTTCTTTTTTTACTGGGTCTCTCTACTTGTTTTGATACCCTTGCAGGGTTTTATTAATTGGGAATGGAGGGAAGAGGGAATATATATTTGTTTATTATTGATTAGTATTTTTAGAAGAGTTAATCTAGCTATGTTTATAACATGAAATATGGTCACACTATAGTTTATAAAGAATTCTTTAAGAGATTTGTTAAACAGCATCACCAGATGAGTTAATTTTAATATGATAAATACGCTTATGACAAAAAATATGGTCATACTTTACTATTTTTATAAGTCTTTTAACGAATTTTATTCATCAGCATCACCAGACGACTTAATTTGGCCATGTCTCTCTTCATAGCACAAAATTTGGTCACACTTTAGCAAGTAAAGAAATCATAAATTAAGTTTCATCGATAGACATCATCAGAAGAATTAATTTAGACTGCTTATGATACAAAATATGGTCACACTTTAGCAAGTAGAGAAGTCTTAAATGACTTTTATTGATTAACATCACCAGAAGCATTAATCCAGCCTTGCCCATGCTTATTTTACAAAATAGGGTCACACTTTAGCAAGTAAAGAAGTCTTTACAACTTGTTTAAGAATATGTAAAGCTAAATCTGAACTGTAAGGGTATACAAGCTTCTGTTTCCAAGACCTAACATCCTTTCCTGTCTTTTTTGTGCTCTTTTTTCAATCCACATGGAAGAGAAAACTTTTTTCCAGGCAACAAAATGCATTTTTTGTGCGCCGCCTGCAGACAATGCGACAGACGACGAGGAGGAGGCGAAAATGAAAAATCCTGGGGGAGGGATGGAAAATGGTGTAGTAGTAGTAGTAGAGCCTGTTGGACAAAAGGGGGTAAAGGGGGTGTGCTGCCTGCATAGAGAGAATTCATTTGGTCCTGCGTTGTCTCTGTGTGTGTGTCTGTCTGAAAGTCTGGCAAGGAAATCACAGACGATAAGGAAATGAGTGAAAATTCATTTCAGCTTGTTCTATTTCCCTCTCCCCTCGTACGTAGTACTACTATTTTATAGTATTTTGCTCTGTTTTCACTGTCCTTTCGACTTTACTACTACGACAAAAGTTGCCCCGCCGCCGCCCTCGCTTGACACATTCAGGCTGTCTCTCTCTCGGCTTGTGGCTATAATTTGCCTGCATTTTCCCAAAAGTCTCGTCCTCCTGCTGCTGCAGTTGAGCAATTTATTGCTGGAACATCATCCTTGTCAATTTTCTCGTTTTTCTCTCTCTGCTCTGCGGCTTTTTTGTTTTCTGCGGCTTGCAGAACTTGAACTCAAATGAATTTTCTTTGACTTCCTTTTATAAACCTTCTATTTTTTGTAGAGTTTTTCATTTGGATTTCAATGCTATGTCCTGCGGCAGTTTTCTCTAGTTAATTTGTGTGATTTGCTGCATTGACCAAAAGGGGAAAATAAAAAAAGGGAAGAAAAGAGAAGAGAAGTTGGAGATGAAGTATAAGTCATCAAATGAATGGGAAATATATGTATCTAAAAGGGGGAAAAGGTGTTAAACATATGAAATAAAATAGTTATTATTTATTTGTCTTTCTTTTACCTGTATAAATTATATCTTTACCCTATAATAATCTTTAATACAATATAATTTCCATTTCAATTTTCAATTTCAATTCATAAATGACAACTGCAATTTGCAGATAGGAATCTCAAGACACTCGTGTCGTGACACCCACATACACCTGCTCTAAAACACTTTCGTTTCTGTCTGCCAAAATGTCATAACTTTCGCTTTCATCGAAGCCGCGAGTTTAACCCCAGACAGACCTTCGATTCCCATTTCGACCCAGTCCGAAGTCGTCATCATTTTGTAGCATTTCCAAGTTTGTGGCAGCAACCAAACAAAAGTAATGCATAAATACAAGAAAAAAATACAAGTAAAAGTCATGCGACAAAATATTTCTGCGTCTTTTTTTTGCAGTAAATTGCATGCGACATTTCATTTGCTTTTTATTTTGTGTTTTGTATCTTTTTTTTGTGCCTCTTTTGTTTGTCGTGACAAACGCTGTCTGGAACAATTTGAGTGTGACTTTGTACACCCATATAAATATCTGAATATACCTTATGTACATAGTCCACCTCTTTAACGCTTGTGGGGGCGTTGCAAAGTGCAAAAGAAATTCCATTTTTCAAGCCTCTTTTTCACCGCTCTCGTTGTATTTCTATAACCAATTGTTTTTTTTAGAAACATTTGACATTTTGTGGCTAAATTATATTGTGTATTTATGGGTGGGCGATGTGTAATAGTCACTTTAGATACATTTTGCGGGGGCTTGCTGGCTTTGAATGAAAGTTGCTTGAGTATATCTATAATTATAATGTATTTAAAATGAATAAACAATAGAAATTCATCATAAAAAAATATTATTGCAACAACTAATACCAATTTATATATCTTTAAAATAGAAAATTACTTAAAATATATCCATAAATAGCCTTAAAATATGTTGATCTATTTTTATAAACTCATTCTTTATGTGTCAAGTTATAATAAATTTCAAGAAAACTCTTCCTTTCTTTTATTCCAATGGCAATAATTTTATGCAAAACACACACACAAAGACCGTGAAGTCTCCCCGTATCTCTGGGTCTGTGAGTCATGTAAAAAAAAATGAAATAAAAATAAAAGAAAGAGTCAGAGAGCAAAGAAAAAACCGAAAAAAGTGAAATGAAATCAAATTTATCTTGAACTTGAACTTGAAAAATGAAAATGAAGCCATCGAAGTCTGTCGACAATGTTTAACGATTTTTTACAGTCGTTTCTTTTTTCTTTTTGATGATTTTTAAATTGTTGTAAATGTTTGAATTAAATTTTCAACAAAAGTGTTGAATTTGTTAATTCAATGATGCAGTTATAAAGCTTAAAGTATTATTTTTAACTTGCCGAAATGTTTGCAATTAATTTGATATTTTTATACTATTTGCATTTTATTTTTATTGTTTTCTCGTTGTCCGCTTGTGAATGTCAGCTGGCTCAAAGTCAGCTGAATATATACAGACAGACATATATATATTATTTTGTGCGACTTTGAAACTGACGCAGAAACTGCAACAACAAGCGCAAAATAATAAAAACTTGTATTTCGGCAAAACGGGGGTTGATAAGAGAAGGGGGTGTGTGCGGGGTTAACTGCGCAAAAGAACATTGAATGCACACAAAATGTGCTTTAATGAGATAATCGCAGAAACAAAAACCAAACAAAATATGGTTGCAAAAAAAGTTAATCATAAGGCAGCGGCTAAAAATAATATAAAAACGGAATATATATAATATATATATGTGCCCGGGGATTGGAGAATTCAAGTGGATAATGCATAAACTTATTGCAACGAGTGGAGGGGAGAGGCAAGAGCGCTGAGAGCGACTTTTAATTAGTCTAACATGGCCAAACTTAATTGGTTAAAATATGAGTGTTTATAAGTTTTTATATTCAACACGCTCTTACCTTAATTACTTACAATATTCGAGAGATATATGCATATAGCTTTATATCTATCTTCAACCCACTAAGCATCAAACTAGTATCAATTAAAATCAACTAATGCATTCATTATTAAATGTCAAATATCGCAGACAGACAGAGAGAGTAAAAAAACCCAACGCTTCCGTAAATAAATAAAATTCCAACAACAACAATTTCTCGACGTCATCAGCCAAAGTCAAATGAATTGCGGATAAATAAATGTACGTATAAAGAGCCGAATAAAATGACATAATAGAGCAAATAAAAGTATATACCTTTGGACACACACGAAAAGTGCAAATTTAAATCTATATATATATATATATCTGGCGGGATTAATGGAATCGAATGCAAGTTAATAAATAAACGAAGGCGAAATGAATTTAAATAAAAAGAAAAAGAAAAAGAGTGTGCAAGCGAAGATAATAAATAATTCCCGATTTCAAGAAAAGGTTGGAAAAGTATTAAAAAGATTTTTTAATTAAGAAAATGTTTAGGGAAATGCCAGGGAAAATCATTAAATAGTTTATATTAATTAATAAATAAATTATTAAAAATATTTAAGCGATGAAAATAATTAAGAAATGGAGAAATATGTTTAAATTTATATAATACCAAGAAATTTATGTTGGAATATTCACCTTGAAATAAAAAATTAATTAAATTAAATTACTTAAATAAAACCAAATTTAAGTTACATCTTTATTTTGATAAAACATTAATTTTCGTTGAGAAATATAATGTTTTAAATATATAATTGTATCTGCACCTCTACCATACTATTCGTATCTGTATCTGCACTTGGCTGTGCTCATATCTGTATCTCTGGCCGTACTTGTATCTGTATCTTCTGTCTAACTGTTTGCTGCCAGTTGGCGTCGCCGCTGCTGTTTTTGCAGCTTATTTTTTTTCTGCTGCTCGCCTCTTATTATTATGTATTAGCATTATTATTTACCCGTCCTCTTTATCTTCTTTTTGTGTGTGGAAGCAGCGTGGAATGAGGGATTCGTGGAATTGGGACACTTGTGTGCAGTGCGAGCGGATTTCTTGTTTTTTTTCTTGTCTGTTTGAAAATACTCTTTCGGCTCTCTTCTCTCTCTGTGCGGCTTTCTTTGTGCCGAAGAATTCTCCCAAAACTGCTGTTAGTTTCATCTCTTACTTCTCCTTCTTTCCCAAGCGACTTTTCGCGCGTGTCCGTCAATGTCAAATGGTACAATTTCTTTCTTATTTTTTTGTTTTCTCTCTTTTGGTACTATAATTTATTATTAATTGCTTTGCTGGTCTAACAGCTTGCGTAAATATTTTGACTAAGTTGCATACAGCCTTGCAGTAAATTTCCACTCGCTCCACGCGGCGTATGATTGATATTTCGAAAGCTGCATTGACTTGAAATCTATTTCTTTGCATAACTTGAAATGCAAAAGAACAGCAACGAAAATACTTTATTTTTATATATATCTAAAAAAAACTTGAAATGCGCAAGCAAAAATCAACAAAAAATCGCGATTGATTTTGTTGTTGTTATTTTTTTAGCAAGCAAACAAATACACACAAAGATTGCAACCAAGGTCAATGATGAATAACAGCAAAATGCGCTGTTCTGTATGTATGTTCCTATATATCTGTATATATATGTGTGTATATATCTGTACCAGTCGCAGATCTCCACATGCAGAGAGCGAAAGAGAACCGAAAATGCGTTCTTTATATTTTTTTTCCTTTTTGCTGACTTTTTTTTGAGTTTGCCGTACAAAGTAAATAATCTGTTGGTCGGGAATTTTGTGTTTTTTTTGGGAGGGTTTGGCGGAGGGTGTCCCGCACATAGATCGCTATATATGTACCAGCTACACACTCTTTTTCTGCCTTTTTTTTATGTACTTTAGTTGAAATTTATTTGTGCATTGTCGTCGTTCGGCGAGTGCGAATTCGTTCTGCGAGTTGCAAATCCGCGTTGAGTTTGTCAAGTGGCGCAAAAAAAAAGAACGTTTTGCATTTTGTCATCGGAATATAATATGTATTATTTTTGGATCGCAGGTGTGGTTATATAAGAATCGAATCGGATTTGAAAGATAACTTTTTTTAGGTGGTGAATTTAAAGTGATAAATAAATGGTTTACTTATGATTTTTAACCTTTCTGATGCAATTTATATTTATTTACTTTTATTTTTTTTTATTTACTAACCAAAGAGAGGTTTAAACATCAAAGTTAGATTTTAGACATCGAAATTTATATATTTTTAAATATTTGAATAATACTGAAACTCAAATGGTGATTAAAGGAAACTTTTTAATTCGATAATTTAATAGATTTTGTTTCTTAAACTCTTGACAAATGGTAAAATAATGTGGACAACTTTTAAATTATATTTTAGTATAAGGAAACTACTTTTTAGTTGAAAAATTAACATTGTAACTTGTTGATAAATGTTATAAAATTGTTAAAATATTATTTAATATTTTGTAATTATAAAAACTCGGATAGTAATCAAAGGAAAAGTCTTAAAAACTAACTGGCAGTTAATCAGTTTATAATTATAATTGAATAAAATTAATTCTCCCAATAATATTAAGGAATTCAAGAAATTTAATAAATCAAATCTTTCTAGAAAATATCCTTATATCAATTCTCCGTACAAAAACTAAAGCTTTATGTCAAATTTGTGCTCAAATAGAGACCCGTTTCTACTTCCTCCTTGAATATTTCCCATATAATTGTGATCATAGCGATTCGGCAGCGTTTCTCTGATTCCCATCGTTTTGCATACATCATGTGCATTAATTGCTTAATTGATTCACATTTCATTCAATTCACTCAATTCGTATTCACCGCTCACTTCACACACAAACACACACACACACTACACACTCCAAGATCTTAGTTTGAAAAAAATAAAAAAGAATATCTTTAAGATTTCGCGTATTATTCTCACCTTTCATGCATGCGCGACCACTAATTCCTGGAATTCCTTTGACTGACTAACCCAAAAGTTGTTCTCACACGCGCAGAATTCGAATGCGAAAGGCACAAAAGACACAAGAAATGGCGCCGAATATCCTTGAGAAAGGCAAAAGCCGATGACGAAGAGAGAGAGACGCAATGGCAATGGCAAACGAAAGAAGACAACAAATAAAAAAAAGAAAGAGAAAAAAGAAAAAAGCCGCCGGCGCAGTCGCAGGCTGCAGCAACAACAACGGAAAAGATAAATCAAAAAGTTGCCAAACACACTCACCAGTGCAATCGCTAAGAAAAAAAAATAAAAATAAAACTACAGTAAAAAATATAAAAAAACAAACACAACAAAAAAAATTCCCCAGACCGAAAATAAAGAGAGCGAAAAAGCAAGCCATAAACAGTTTGATCCGCTTTTTTTTCGTCTTGTTGTTTGGCAAATAACTGCATTTGACCTTGTTTCGATCTGCCTTTGTATGGGTTAGCTTAGAACAAACAAGATATACATACGTATACGTTATATACGCGTTTGCCAGAGCGGGAGAGCGATAGCGTGCTGTGTGCATGCGAATTCATATTTGCGATACTCGCTTTTGTTGTTCTCGTTGTTGTTGTTCCTGTTGTCGCTGTGTATTTTTGGCGCTTGTTTGCTTTGCTTTCAATTTTCGCTGCGCACGAAAAGGGAGAAACAGCGGGGGGAGCGAGAGAAATAGTGATAAAAATGCTAGTAGCCGAAGCACAAGTGTTTCTTTTTGGGTTTTAAATAATCTTTGAAGAAAATTACGAAAGGTTTTTGTAAAAAAATTAATTTGACAAAAATATTTCAGAAATAGTATTTTTAGTGTATTTTTTAGAAGTGATCTTGAATTAAGTTAATCCTTTTCCATCTCGGAAATACAAGTTGGGAATTATAGTGCCACGAAGCTGAAATACTATTTATTTTTAAATCTTTAAAGGGGTATTTTTAGCCTTTGCAATTGTATTTTGCAATTAATTCAACTGCGTTGTGGAAGTAAATAATACAAAAATATATCAACTTTGAAATATTCCCCGAAAAAGCGGAAATTTTTAACAAATTCCCTCTCTTTCCCCCTATTTTTATCTCTAATGCTTAATGTGCAATTTGTTTTGCCGAACCAAAATCAAAAAGTAGGTTAAATTTACGGAAATTGCGCCGAGGGCAGATATATATATATATATATATATATAGAATATAAATTGCAGTGTGTGTGTGTTTTTGGTATAAAAATATAAAATAGCTATAAAGCAAAAGCAACGCTAAACAGATACGTGTTCAGATAGCGCACTCAGACGCACACACACATACAACTTATGTTCTGTTTTTTGTTTTTGTATATTTTTTTTGTACTTTTTTGTTGTTGTGTCTGTGTGGATTATGCAATAATTGAGCGAGGAGACCGAGTAAGATAGTCCGAATGACTAATGATATGGAATTGGCTGCAAACAGGTGCTGAAAGCGAGATAAAAGAGGTTCTTTTGAAGAGTAATTACGGCTCTTGAAAGTTAATTTTAAATTACTTTTTTTTAAGTGTACCTACAGCTTCGCCATTTTTGCGCATCCAATCAGAATGCATTTGTAAGACGAACAGGTTGAGATAGAGATAGTTGCACACGATCGTTGCATTCTTCTCTTTCTTTTTGCGTTCGTTAACTGCACATTTTTGCTCGGCTCTCTGCTTCGTGCCTTTGTTTTTGCTTTCGTCGTTGCAATTTTGTATTCGCATGCGCTTTCGGCTTTGTGCTTTGCATTTTAATTCGTCGGCCTTTATCTTTTGAATTACACGAAGTGACTTCGTGTTTTGCATTTGCTTTTTGCATTTGTATAGATTTTCTGTGTTTGAAATTGAATTTTTCTGATTGGAGGGGAAAAATGCAAATGCATTTGTGGGAAATTGTTCTTATTGGAAGGGAAAATACAATTGCATTTGTGGGTAATTTTGAGAAAAATTAAGAAGAAGTAACAGAAAAAGATCTTTTTCAATCAAGAATTACACAAATTGAATTTTTTATACTAAATATTATAATTTTATATTTAAAAGAAAAGTTTCCCTCTAGTTTTTAACATATTTCTATTTTTTTATAATAAATTTAACTCAATTAAACAAAAAACTAATTTTATTTTATTTCTTTCTCTTTGCAGGTAAAGAAATTCTTCCTTTTCGTTTAACTACCAAATTTCCTTCCCCGAGTAAGTGCTTCCCCAACTAGAAGATACAATATCTGCCAGTGCTTCCCACAACTAGAAGATACAATATCTCCGAAATCTTTTGGCTAGTCATGGCTCAGTTGCACACGAAAACCTGCCACGTCATGTTGAAACAATTCCGTAGACCAAAACTGCGTTGCCCCATACGGGAAAGCAACATCCCACCCCCACCCCTTACTCTTTGGGAAACCCATGAAAACCATGAAAACCAGATCCATCATCCCAGCAGCAGATGGAAGAGGAAACTTTAAGCCACCACCAAAAAAGGCAGAGAGAGTGTGCCACCGCCACACCCACCCAGAAAACTTCCCTTTCTCTGGGTTTTGTGGGATGTGAATGCCGCTTGCAACCCAAAACAAGAATGCAATTCCGGCTTTTGTGCCGATGGACGAGAAATCTCAGCCGGAAAAAGAGGAAAATCATCCTTCGGGGCACGTGCTGGTAATGAACTCAACCTCTGGTTGAATGCAACCCCTGCAGAAGAAGGAGTCGTGTCGAGTGTTTAGGGGTAGCTCTTCGGGGCTAATCCTAAACCTGACTGCAGCTACCCAGCTGCAGCATCAAAGGATCTCGTGGATGGGATCTCGAGTCCTGGACGGCCGGGCGCCACCCCTCGACGAGTGCAACTGCAACAATTTTTCGGGCTTCGGGTTAATTAACCGTTGCGTCTTTGTTGCAATTGAGGGGTTGAAGGGTTGCAGGGTTGCAGGCGCAGGCCCTTTGAGGGGTTGCAAGCCGCCGAGTGCTAAGCTGTCCAAATTGCTGATGTGACAGGCGCTACGCGTGTGCCGTGCCGCCTCACAACTAATTGCACTTTCACAGAATCCCAAACAAAATCCTAACAACAAAAAAAAAAAGGATTGCACAAAGAGGTTTTTCGGAAAAACTGGTTTCCATTACAATGTACAATGTACTTCTCTGGACAAAGTTGCTCTAGGAACAGGGATTTGTCAATGGGGTTGTGAAATAGTTGAAACATGAAGGGAAACAAGTTAAAGGAAACATAACCCTACAAATTAGTCATAAGTCATAAGGTTTTTCCACCCTTTTTTTTTATATATTATAAATGGGAAAGTAATGAAAGCAGAAAAGGAATTCAAAGACTTTGAACAGTGATAAAATATTTCTTAAACCTTATTTATTGTTCATTTACTTTCAAGAAATAGGTAAAAACTTGAAAGTCCTTGCTTGTTATAAGTTTTCAAGTCCACACCTGAAAGTTTTACTTTTTCTCAACTACCCTTCGGCAAAAACTCTTCAAGCTGCAAATAATTTGTTGGCAAACCCAAGGATTGCCTTTTCTTTTCCTCTCATTTTTCCCAAATCGTCGTCGTCTTTGCCTCAATTTGACACATTTTCAATAGTCACCCCCCGTTGGCTCCCTTTTTCTTCTGACTGCAACTTGCTCCTTCATCAATCTGCTTGGGGGGGCAAAGCACCAAAGAAAGGAGAAGCAGAAATAAGAAAAGAAAGAAGAAAAAGGAAAAAAGGAAAGCAGTTATCCTGTTGTAGAGGAAAAACTAAGGGAAGAGAGAGTCACGCCTCTGTGACGGCTCATCACAATTTCGGGTAGGAAAAAAACTTTGTTGCAACATTTTGTTTTGCCGCCTGTGTGCTCAATTGCCCAACAACAACAAGAAGAACAGGAGGAGGTCCTCGGACCTGATCCTGGACTTTTTCTTTTATTTTTTTAATAACAGAGAAAAAGGGAATTTAACTTTTGTTGCTTACGTCATTGGAAATTCTATG
Source organism: Drosophila watanabei (assembly GCA_008042575.1). Classification (NCBI taxonomy): domain Eukaryota; kingdom Metazoa; phylum Arthropoda; class Insecta; order Diptera; family Drosophilidae; genus Drosophila; species Drosophila watanabei. Next base: position 64,266 of record VNJS01005407.1, read on the forward strand.
TATTTTTTGGCAAGTGCGTGACAAGGCGGGGCATAGGAAAAAAGTCACTTTAATGACATTTTGTTGTAGGCTCATGTAGCGAACGAGAGAGAAAATGGAACTAGAAGAGAGGAAAGAGAAGAGAAGGAGAGAGGTTAAGAAGAAAATTCCTCAGTTTGAAGCTCTAGCTTTTTTATGTACATTGCATTTTTATTCTCTTCGCATTTTATATGTTTTTGTACCTTGTTTTGTGGCTCTAAAGAATATATTTATTTTCTAGAAACACACTGAAATATAACATATTTTTAGAGAATACTAATATATAAGTGTGTGTGTTTCTTTAAACAAAATAAGCAGTATTTTTTCTGTTTATCTTGAACAAATTAAGAATTCTTTAAAATGTTTTAAATAAAATTTCTCTGTTATAACTTCTCACATTTTCGAATTTTAAGAGCCTGAAATTTTTTAAAATAACACTCAATAGTTTCAATCATTTCTTAAATAAATAAAATATTTTAAAGTGTGTACCATCACTCTCTTCTCTTCTCTTTCTCCTTTATTTTTTATACCTAACCTTGTCTTCTCTGTCCCTTTTTTTATTTTCTTCTCATTCAATGCACGTCCAATGAAAATGATTGTGTATACGCCTCAGTGCCCCGCGGCAAATGCGTGCGGCATGAGTAATTAGCAGGCGCAGGACACTCGCCAGGATACACACGCACCCACACTGGCACACTCTCCCAGACACACACACACAAACACACACACACACCTACTTATACCTTCAAATAATTGCCTAATTGCATTAGCCCAAAATTATGCTGCATTTTTGCACTTCAAAGACGAACATTTTCGGGATGCTCCTCCACAACTTTCTCTTTCTGGATGGATTTTCTCGTTTTTCTCGTTTTCCTTTTTTTTTTTTGCAGGACAAAACTGGGTGACAATTTGCTGCACAAGTGCGTGACAATATTCTGGGTGCCAGTGTGCGTGTGCAACCCCCGAAATAAAAACGCACGAAAGCCTGCCGGCGAGTACATATACCACCCACCCTTGGCTCTTGGCTCTTGGCTTGGAATTTTTGGGCTCGCAAGAAAATTGATTTTTCCGCAGTTTTCCCGTTTTCTCGCTGCAGTCTGCGTTTTATGTGCGTTCCTGCGAGTGCTTTTTTGGGGTCCTGTTTCGGCTCAACTCATCCTTGGGCATAAATTATGTGCGTGTGTATGGGTTTGTTGTGGGTGAAAGGAGAGGAGAAAAGGACACTGACTGCGCCTGTGCGTTCCTGCTGTATTGTTTTGACACTTTTACTCGAGTTGATTTGCAGCAGCATCTGCAGAATTGAAATGGGTTTTTGGAACTGGACACACAAGGCTTCTCCCCAAGATGCTCTGCTATTGCTCTAAGGAAAGGAAAAGAAAAAGGAAAGGAAAAGGATAGGAAAAGGAAAGGAGGGATAAAATAGTGTGGGTTTATGTTAAATATAAACCCTGGAATACTTTTTTATATTCAGAATAAGTGTTAAGCTTGAATTCAAGTTTAAATGCAACCCAGTATATTTTTATTAAATTTAGAAAGAATATTTCTATACAATTGTAACTTCATTTTAAATTCTGAAGAATTATTAAACACAAGTTTCAGTAAGACTATAACTTTATCAGCTTTAAAAATTAGACTTAGTTTTTGGGTCTTAAATTTATAAATATTTCTCAAATATAAAATTTAGTTTAATAAATAGTTAAAAAGTGGATTTTTTTGCATAAGACTCTAATAGTTCATATATTCCTCTATTAAAATGATGTCCTAGCATTTATTCTACTATATATATTTTTTTGACATTAATTAAGGCTTTTGAATCCATTAGGAAAATTCATGAATCTACATTTTTTACATTTTTACAGTTTTAAATTTTTAAACATTTTTTACATTTATAAACAATTTTTACATTTCTTACATTTTTAAACAAGTTTGAACTTTTTTTTCGTCTTCAACTGTAAATATAATCTTAAAAAAATTACAATTTGCTAAACAAAACATTATTGATATTCAAAAGGAACATCTTTTGTCGGGACTCATAGCTTTGTTGTTCCTCCAATAAATAATTAAATATGTTTCATCAATATTCATAGCATTTAACGCTGAATTTTCAGCATAGATGTTTTTTTCAATCATATTTCTTCAATTCTATTTTTTCAATTCAATTTTTTCAGTTCCATTTTTTTCACTTCCATATTTTTTTCCAGAATTATTTCACATAAATAATTTCTGTTTAGGACAACCCCTAACGGGTTGTGCGTGTGCTTAATGCCACGCCCACTCGTTGAATGAAAATCACTTGAGTTTTCATTAATAAAATTGGCAGCAGACTGCCGAAGAAGGGGACAGTTGGAGTTTTGGAGTTTTTAAAGAGGAGAATGGGGATCTCTCGATGAATGGACGACCATATATGCATCTGATACTTGGCTTGAACCCTTTTTTTCATTGTTAAATTTATACATTTTTTTATACTGCCCAACCGTATATTTTTTTTGTTTTTTGGTCGCGTCAAGAGAGACACGCAGAATGCGGCTTACCGAAAAGTGAAAGGTTCCTCGATCCGCGACTCGCGTTTTTCCAAAACTTCTTTTCAAAATTGCTGGACCCAACTCAACTGAACTCGTAATCAAAAAAAAAGGACTCACACCTTTTAGAGACTGCAGCAACCCCAAAGTGAAATTCATTTCGAAAAAAAATTGTTTTCCATACGCATTAATGCAGCAATGCGTAAGCAAGAAAAGAAAGAATGGGAAATTGTGAGGGGTATAGGGCCAGACCTCGTTATGATTATGCTATATACATATTCCATATATATCCTGGGGTAGTCCTTGTAAGGACCCATTTGTTTGGCAGTCTTTGATATGCGACAAAAGGCAAGTTATTTATTGCTTAATTCGGCTTTTTTTTTTGGCTTTTCGGGAAATTGATTAACGCAGGAAACTCTTTGTTTTAAAGAAAAATTTAAGTATGAGTTTTGTTGAGGTTTTAAGGGATATAAAAGGGTTATAAGAAGATTTTTTGAATATATGTAACTGATGAAAAAAGAAAGAAATTAATATCTTAATTATCTAAAATAAATTTTTTATTTTTCATGAATATTTACTCTCTTCTTGAGACCTTTTTCGGTTTTCATAAATATAAACTTTCTTTTTAGGACCTTTTTCCTTTTTCATAAATATAAACTCTCTTTTTGAGACCTTTTTCTTTTTTTTATACATTTAAAGTCTCTTCTTGAGACCTTTTTCTGGTTTCTTAAATCTAAACTCTCTTCTTAAATCCTTTTACGTTTTATTTGAAATTTTGAATACCTTCTCTTGCTTTTTTTGGTAACAAACTTTTGAAAAATGTTTTCGTAAACTCCTTCAACATCCATTACCATTGTTTGTGTTTAGCTTTAGCCTCGTTGGGTCCTTGGTTATAGCCAAACCATCCAAATCATTCCATAAATTCTCCACTTCACAACTCTCACCACTTCTAACCAACGAGATCGCTGTTCAAAATTCAATGAGCAAAGTGCCGCATGGACGTTGAATTTATTGAAAAATCATGATATGTAACCATCGCATAACCGCAGGAAAGGGTTAAGGCAAAGGGAAGGCCGGTTGTTCGGCCAGCCTGCTGATAGCCAGGAAGCGGGTCCTGAATTCGAGCCCAAGCTCAGAGTTTGATTTTGAGTTTGAGGACGAGGCTGTGAGGCTGGTCTGGCATGCAAAAGCGTCGATATGACAGCTTGACTGAACTAAAACCGCGTTGCCGATGCTAGACAAAAGGCCAAAACACACACGTAAAAAACTGGCAAAGCACACGCATGGCCAGGACCAGGAAATATGATTTTTTCGTGCTTGTTGAGCAGGCATCAGGTTTTTTTGTTCCCTGGTAGCAGGAGCTGATTCTGGAGAGCCTACCATGCCGCACACGCTGATTGACGTGCCTTTTATTGATGCTCTTGATTGGTTTTTACCTTTTTACACAGACATGCGGGTGGGTGGTTCCACCTCCTCCAACCCACCTGCACTCGTTAGTTCAATATGTGCGTCGGTGTCTGGTGCCACGCCTCCTGGGTTATGATTTTTATTACAGGTGGGATATGAGCTGAGCCCCAAAAAAGAAGTAAAGTAAAGTCGTCCTTCTCTCTGATGAATTGTGTTCGCTTCGGTTTGGTCTCTCGTCTCGCGTGTATTTGCGTAAAAAATTTCTGCCGCTTTTCAGCCCATCGTTGTTGTTGTTGCTTAATTTTTTATGCACATAGAGGGATTTTTGCTTCTAAATCTATTTGCGTTTTTAATCAAATGTTCAAATTTTTCGGAGAACAGGCATATCGCTGTTGCTATCCTTTGGTTTGTTTAACTTTTATATCGTAATTGCATATCTCAGAAAAAAAAACAACAGGGGAACTAATCAAATGTCTGCCATCGTCCTGCTTCTATCGGTACTTCCGCTTCCGTTTTCCTTTTTGCGTGAAGGCTCATCCTCGATCCGTTAATGCCTTAATCCTTGCTGCGTCCGCGATATCCTGTAGCCCTGCGTCCTGCCTCCCGCTCCTGTCTATGTGTATTAAATCGATGAAGTATTAACGACTTAATTGCATGTTTGTCAGACATTTTGCATTCCCTTCTACCCTCTCAACCTATTGAAAGTTTACGAGAATTTCGTTGTTATCCTCACAGTCTCACAGTAGGCGTTGCAGTCGAGTCCTGCGGCGAGAGCTCATTTCGGGAAATGCGAATTCGATTAAAGTAATGACTTTTTGAGTAGCCTTTTGGGGGTTGGGAGCTGAAACGAAGGTAGTTAAGGTGTGTGTGTGTGGGTGTTATCTCTAAAGGAAGGTAAAGGAGGGAAAAGAAAGGAGAGAAGAGAAAAGGAAAGGTAAGAAAAGGAGCATAAAAAGTTTACCCGAAGAGAGTTATATTGATTTAATGTCATTAATTTGAAATTATTAAGTAATTGTGGTAAACAAAAGGGGCTAAACATAAATTTAAATAATGTAATGAATTTTAAATGGCATAAAAATAAGCTTTTCTATTCAAATGGTAAACATTTTATAAAAGAAATTATGTTTTAAAGCAATTTTGGTACTTCGAGCCGGATTAAACTTAAAAAATAAATTCTTCTTCTAGTTTCATCTGAGTTTTTAATTATTATATAAATCCAAGAAGATAATATAATAGATTAAAATAGAGTCTACAAATAAGTATCTTTTCAAAGCAACATTTGGTACTTCGAACCGGATTAAGTGTTACAGACAAAATCCAATTCAGTTGCAACTAAAGTCATTTAACTGTAGACTGATTCAAGGCTTTCCTTCCCATAAAAAAAAACACATAAAACCAAACCGAAAACCGACAAAAGCTTTCAGTCTTGTGTATCTCTTGTATTTCTAATTCCAATCCAAGACTCCTTCTCTCCCCCCAAAACGGCAGCTTAACGTACTAATTGACAAGCAAGCAAAAATATTTACGTACTCAAGTCCAAACATTCTAATCAATGCACTGCGAGGGACAAAGGATCGGCCTAAAAAAATACACGAGGGAAGCCAGGACAAGCCAAACCGATGGAGAGAGATATAGAAGCCCAATCTCTAGTACTAGTAGTAGGCATAGCTCACATGCTGGAAGGAGTTTAGATATATATACTATATATGAGAGGGGTTGCAGCAGCAGACAACAACACAGCGGCAGGACAACGAAGCCGAAGCCTTTCAAACAAACAGGGAAATTCATCAAAGCCTGTAGAAAAAAAAAACGGGCATGGAGAAGCGTTTTCAGGCTCGGCTCCTGTGCGTCGTTGCCTTCTGTGTCCAACTGTCAAAATGCGTCGAAGCGAACATCATTGGATTTGTGATTGAACAGAAATTTCCATACATTGAAGCCGCTCCTTTTTTTTTCCTCCTCCCGTTGTCTGCCCATTTTCATTTAGAAAATGCATGCTGGAGTGATAATGCCGTATCGCAGGGGGTTGTGTGGGGGCCTGGACAACCTTCATTAGTCCACGGATATTCCCTTTCTCACACCTCTCTGCCAGAGAGAATCGAAAATTTATATTTACGGAATTGTAAGTTATGCACTCGACTGAGTCTCTCGCACTGTGAATTGTCTGTCAAATGTCGCGACAAGCGGCATTTGCATTTTTTTCCAGAGTGGTTTTCCCTGTCACAGAACCCTCTCCATTCAACCCCCAAACCCAAACCCTGCATCGAACGTTCAATAATTGTGTAAAGCGCTTTCAGTTTTACATTTCAATCTTAATTTAGTTTTCGGCATAACGTTTGCTTGCCATTTACTCCCTCTGACCAAGGATTGACGACCGCCGACCGCCGGACAAAAGGGATTCCATCCGCAAAAATCCGGGGATGGCCATCACGACGAGGTTGTTACGGAACTGGCGGGGTATTTACGGATTTCGTCCGGTCCGGAGAGGAGTTGGGGGGCTAGGCAAATTGTTATTTTTGTTGTTCGCCATTTGGCCAGTTGATCTTTTGGCTAATGAAGTTTGTCATTGAGCTTTATTTAATTTGGTGATGATGCGAATAAAAACAACAAAAGGAAACAGGGGGTTTAAGGAGGAGAGGGATGTATTGGGGAGTTAAGAGGAAGAATTTTAAAAAAGGTTAAATTACAGATTGGTTAATGATTTTTGAAGGGAAACGATTGACAGCTCCTTTCTAGAGTTATAGATTTTTTTTTAAGAAATTACAAAAAGGAAACAAAGATAGTATTGTTATTGAATCGTATTTTATAACTCAATATTCTATTTTAAATTTATGAGATAAATATATAAAAATAAATATATTTTTAGGACAACTTTTGGTACTTCGAGCCGGATTAAATTGTAAAGACAAAGTCTTCTCCAGTTGCAATTAAAGTAAATTAATTATTTGTGAAGGAGTTTTTCCTTTCCAAAACACATTTATTTTTTGTTGAAAAGTAAATCATAAATATAGAAAGTTAAGTAGGTTACTACCTTGGTAAATAATTAATTTAAATATTGTTCCAATTGAATAAAATACTTTTTAATATTTTCTAGGATGTATTTTTATACAAAACTTCTTTTTTTGTAAGACTTTCTGGAAAATACTTTGTTTTATTAATTTTTAAATAAAATAAAGCTTGTAAAACTTGTCATAAAATATTAACAAAATTATATTGTCTATGTTTGCATCCCTCTGCCACTTGACATCAGTTTTCCCCCCTTGTGTTTTGCAACTGAAAACGTTGCCGTAAAACTTTGACAGTTTTCAAATTCAAGATGACAATTTGAGCTGTCAGGGACAGAGGTGGAAAATGATGCGGCGAGTTTTGAGTGGGGAAGGGGGAAAGGTCAATTCTTTTCAGGCCCACCTGCAGCTGTCAACTTGACCTCCTGCTCCTGCTTCTTCTCCTGTTTCTGTACCTACTTCTCTTCCCTTTCCTTCCATCTTTTCCCCTGTTCAAAACCATCCAGAGAATTGCTTAAAACAATTGCGCATACGACGCGTGGCCTGCGTGAAAATTGCAACATTACAACGTGTAGGAAAATGGTTTTTTAGACATGAGAGAGTGGGGTGGAAAATCAGAGGTTGGGGTGGTTTCTCTGTGTATACATATATATAGCACTTGGACACCGTCCATCGCCTGGATGTTCCTGCCAGTTACCTTTTTGACATTTGATTGAGATTTGTTATCGGCGAATTCATCAATGATATATACAATAAAAATACACACGCAATGCAGGGAATGGGGCATTTTTTTGGCCAGTCTGTATGAGAGACGCACAAAAAAGAAGAGGAAACTAAGGGGGAGGAGAGAGAATACAGACCAGTGACCATTCATTCTGTGTATGTCTGAGGGATGAGATCCTGCTGCCCGCCCACTCCCACCTGGCAATAGTTATCGGCCAGGACCAGTGACATTCGCAGGCAGCCAAGGCTGGCATCCCGGTCCGTGTTACTTCTATTAGATTTTTCCCTCTGCCTGGAAGAGAAGAAAAAAAGAATGCGAAAATGGGCAAAAACGGGCAAAGCAGCTGTTGTTTGGTCCTGTCCAGACCTCCTCCTTCTTCCTCCCCCTCTCAAATGGTTGTGTATTTTTGCAATAAACCAAGGCACACACACACGAATGGCAAGAGCTGGCCATGCGTACCTTTCGATCCTTGTGTGACATTTGAATTCGGCAGAGAACGAACGACACAAAAGTGGGTAAAATGGGGGGGTTTTTTCTTTTAGCCAACTTTGGCAGCAGACCCCCTTACCTCCCCTCCCCCTGTTTAGGCCAACGTTTGCGTATCTATTTTTTAATTTTGCTGACGAGGCACGAAAAACATACACAGAACGCAATTGTTCCAACGTCCACAATGCATTCCAGTAGCTTGGATGCTGGATCCTGTACTCCTGTTTTGTCCTGTCCTGACATGTGTGCGTCTCCTGCTGATAAGCAGTAGCCAGCCGAAAAAGGGGGGTTATCTGGGGGGGACACCAAACCCCCCTTCCTTTGAACACACACATGAGAGTCCGCGCCAAATGAAAAGTTAAACTGTGTGACGCGTTTGGGAAATGCGGGATTGGGTATAAGGACAGCCAGGATCCAGCCAGGACCCCAACTCCCTCTCTACCCCGCTGTGTGTGTGATGAATATTTACTGCGTGCGCTAACTGCTAACTACCTACAGGTATTCCCCCTTATTTTTTGACATTTTTAATTGGGTTTGAGCCAAACGCGAACAATGTTGCAGGTTATAAAGGGGTTAAAGGGGGAGCATACAGTTTTTGCCACTTTACGCTTGTCTGTCGGAAGACTTGTTCCCCATGATTGAATGATGGCCAAAAATACTGAGGGTTCGATTGCACAAAAGAAACTTAACCGTTTATTAAAGGTAAATATGAAGCAAAAGATGTTAACAAAACAATCTAAATAAAGTCTTAAATCTTAGAAATCTTTTATTAATACCTTTCAGATTGATAGTTTTCTAAGGGATTTTACATATATTAAATGGTTATATTTTATTATTAAATATATCAATATTCTTACTCATTAACTAATTGCAATCTCTCTCTTTTTTTTACTTTCAGGTAACTTAACCTTTATGCCTACAAAGCTCTCTCAAGCGTTCACTTTCCGGGGTCAAAAATTTATCATGTCATCGTAAGTCCAGAATATAACTTGCCCCAAAAACTAATTATGTCTCAAAAACAATTCATTTGCTAGGCCCATATGAAAGTCTATACCAGGTTGTGGCTTCCACCAAAAGAAAGATAAAAAAATTACAATTTGTAATTGCGACAAGGGAAGCGTATCTTCAAGATACACTTTGTTGTACTTGCACTGCATTAACACAACTTCTTTTTTTTTTTTTTGCTGCTCAGCGAAGCGTTTTAAGCTAACTGTCAACCGAATTTGTGTTAACTGCTCTTTTGTTGCTTTTGGCCCTTTTCTGTGATGGCAACTCATTTGTTATTCATGGAGCTGCATTTCAAGCTGGTTGCATTTGCGTGCATAGCTAATTACCAACAACGACAACTTGAGTTTCACCCAATGGAAGTGAAGAGAAATTGTTGTTAGTTAATTATTTTTACTATATTTAATGAGAGGGAAGTTGGACTTGTAATTTTGTATGAATCAAAAAGTGTTTATTTAAAGGAATATTTGTGTTTTAGGAAGTCAGAAGATTAAATACTTATTTAGGAGAATATAAAATAAAATCATTTTATACAGACTGGAATGCCATAGAAACTGTAGGGTTTTTTAAATCCTTTAAAAAAATGTCTAAAATTATGCTACAATATTTTAAATCATAAAAAAATGAATTTAAACAAAATCTATGATTAAGTTAAATTGCCGGAAAGCAAAGAAACAGTGCACTAATCAAATCATAAATAAATAATATTAATGCCTTAAAAAAAAAGCAAATTTTGGTAACTTAAAAAAATTTGTTGCATACTTTTAGACACCTTTTAGAGTCTTTTAAAGACTCGAATCACATGTAAAACATTCTAGATCGAATTTCTTACTTTAGCAGCGATTTGCTTAGGGAATTTCCCTTAAAATTTAGTTGAAATAATTTAAATTTAAATAATAAAAATGCCTTGAAAAGATAACACGAATTTTGGAAACTTTTCAATTTTGTTGCATACTTTTAGACGCATTTGAAAGTGTTTTAAAATCTCAAATCTCTTTAAAATTCCTTTAAGTAGAATTTCTTTCTTTAGCAGCGACTTGCCTATAGAATTTTTCTTAAACTTTAATTTAAATAATTGAAACTCAAATAATAATAATGCCTTGAAAAAAAAACACCAATTTTGGAAACTTTAACATTGTGTTGCATACTTTTAGACACATTTTAAAGTCTTATAAAAGCTCAAATTATGTTCAAAACATTCTAGATAGAATTTCTTACTTAAGCTGGAACTGCCTAGGAAATTTCCCTTAAACTTTAATATTTTTAACAAGATTGTTTTAATATTCGTGATATTTTTTAACTCCCAATGGAATCATTTCCTTTAGCTCTCTATAATTCAAAACTATTGAATATCTTTCCACTCAAAGAGCTACTTCTCTACACTCTTTCTTCCGGAAACATAAAATAATGAGAATTTTCCCAAAGAAATCGGGGACCATCAAGTGGTAGCCTCCGAAGCCCATTGCAATTATCTGTGTGTTGTAATAGGCAACCGTGCAAAGCCATAACTGCGTGAAGTGGAAATGGCGACAAAGTTACTCAATTCACCTGTTTGCCGGATGCACCTGACGATGATGATAATAATGATGATGATGATGAGGCAGCAGCAGCAGTGGCAGTAGAAGCAGCCACCTGCCACCTGCCACATGCTGTGCTGCTGCTTATCTCAGCGGGCTGCAGGGAGATGTCATAACTCAGATAACTCAGACATCTCATTCTCACACGTTTTTATGCAATGCAAGAGGTTTTGCCATTGGCTTTGCCTTTGATGTGGCATGCCACCCGCGGCGAAGTATTTCACAATACTTTTACAATTTCCCCAACTGGCGCTGTGAATTATGCGACATTTATTCTTGGCTCTTCGGCTGCACATCTGCCGGCGTTTTGCCATTATGCGGACATGTGTAATATCGCCCAAAGGAGCATTTTCTTCTTCATCTGTCAGTGGCAGTCTCCCAAAAAAAAGGGGGAGTTCCTTTTGGCAGAGATTGAGAACAGAAGGAGGCTTCTCCAGCAGCTGTCATTGGCAACTTTTTGCAATACGGATGCGGTAATGTTATCAAATCGCTGTTCTCGAGTGAAATTTTTTGTTCGCTGGAAGTGTTTGTAATATTATAAACGAAAAGGTCAACACCCGTGGTGACAGTAGGTCGAACATAATCGAGATATTTAAATAGAAAGCTTAATAATATTTGAGGTTTAGGTTTAAGGTGGATTCTTTGACTTCTTTTGGGTTTTATTAACCTGTTTTGTAGTCTAATTGTGCCGGAAAAAATATAGAAATCTTACAAAGTGCAGTCTAACCTCTATCAAATAATTCCCTTTGGCATTTCCTCTAATCAAAATCAATTTCAAGTGATTGCATTTGCGTTTCTTTGAAAACAAAAAACTAAGAAAAAAAATACAAAACAACAAACATATACCAACCAAAGATTTCATAATAAAATGCGTCATTTGTCGAAATTAATTGCCATTCAAATCGAACAAGAACATCGAAAATAGACAGCATTTTTCGCACACATCAAAAAGTATCTATGTATCTATGTATCCGGCAAGCTCGACCACTCGAGTTATGCTGCACTCAAAAAAATGTGAATCACGGAATTGAAGCGACGTTTGACGTTTTCGTCTAAATGGTGCACAAGGTCAATTAGTGGAAAAAACAAATATAAAAAACAATTAAATACGAGTTTTTTTGTATAAAGTTTGTATGTATTAGCAACTCGAAGCAGTTTTGTTTATGTTTGGATTTATGCAGATGCTGCGTGAGTCTAGAGAGAATCTTTGGAATTATGTAAATATGCCACTGATCTGCCTCAATAGTTTGATTATTATAATTTATTTTTATTAAGAAGAAAGTGAGTCACTTTTATGAGTTTATTAAGGAAAGTAACAATGAAGAAGAAGGTATTCTTTGGAAATTATAGGGGAATATATCAGTGATAACTATGAAGTTAGTATTTAAATATTAAAGATATTCTTGCTACCTAACATTATTTTAAAAGTCCTCTTTTCGATTATATTTTAATATTAAGCTAGTTTATTATTAAAACTTTAAAATTATAGGGAAAAGTCATCATAAGTCATTTTTATAAGTTTTTTATTGAAAGTAACAAGGAAGAAAAAGGTATTCCTATGAAAATTATAGGGGAAAATATAAGGGATAACTATAAAGATAGTATTTAAATAATAAAGATATTATCCTGACTGCCTTAAAATATTTTTAAAGAGGTTTCTCTAATTTTCTTATTAAATTTTGAGCAGTTTTTTATTACTAATTATTTGAAGTTTACCCTTCCTTATTTTCTAACTATTTTCCCTTGCATTTTTGCTCGCATTTCGTTGCGTAATACCATACCCTTTCCTGAGGATCAACCCTCTTTCTCTCTCGTCCTTCCCCTCGGGCTATAAGCTCTCGATCCAAATTCAATCTTCTTCTTTATTTTCCTGCCCAACACAAAGACAATTGGAGGAGCATAGAAAGCTGCTTTTATTTCATTTGTGTTTGTACGTGTTCCTGGAACGCATATCCTAATGGAATGGTGTTTGTGTTTCTGTGTCTTTGTGTTTGTGAAAAGGATTTACGCGTTGTTTTTTTATACATTTCGCACATAACTCCGCCTTTTGTTGTTGTTTGCTAAAGGCAGATAGGTTACCAGATACCTGAGCTATGATTTCGCCTTGAGACTTCATTCAGGTGCGATTCATACACACATACAACTATACAAATTAAAAAAAAAGGAGAAAGAGAAGGCTGTATTTTTGATCTATTTTTTGGCTTTTATTCTTTTTTCATGTGTAATTGAAAAAGCATTTCAAATGCAGCTGCGTAAATTTCATTGCGTATATATTATATTCCCAAGCACAACAAAGGAGGCAGGACATTAGCAGGATATATACAGAGAAAGAGAGAAAAAAGTACAGTTGTGCTTCAGATGAAGCTAAAGCTGAAGCTCATGAAGCGAGAAGCTAACCAAGTGCAAAAAAAAAGAAGTTTTCGTTTGGGATTTTGTAAAAGGCAATGTTGGGGTTGCTGCCTCTTCAGGGGGGGATGGTTAGTGAATGTGGAATGAATGTGGATGCGAATGTGGCAGTGCCACTGGAAATAGAAAGGTGATGCCGCTTGACAGAGGTGGTAAAAGTTGTTCGTACTTTTGAGGGATGGGAATGCGCCACCGCTGCTTGCAATTTTGAGATACGAAATCCTTAAACTTGAAGATAAATTTAAGTCTTAAGAATTGAAGTAAATGAAACATAAAATTAGGAAATCTTTAAGAGAATTTTTTTAAGTTTTTTATTTAAGGAAAGTTGTACATTTTCGAGTATTTTTTACCTAATAATTAAACTTTTGAAATTGCTTTAGTAATTTCTTAGCTTGACACCAAATTCTAATGTGAGAATTTTAATTGAAGACTTAGATACGAAATTCTTAAACTTGAAGATAAATTCAAGTCTTAACAATTGAAGAAAAATAAACATAGAATCAGGAAGCCTTTAAGAGAAATTTATTAAGATTTTTATTTAAGGAAAGTTGTATATTTTCGAGTGCTTTTAATAATTAAACTTAAAAAATTGCTTGACACCAAATTCTAATGTGAGATTTAAGTAAACACTTAAATGAGAAATTCTAAAATTTGAAGATAAATTAAGTCTTAATTGAAAGAAAAGATACATAGAATCAGAAAACCTTTAATAGAACATTATCTTAATTTTTGTTCAATGGAAGTTTAATAGTTTGAAAGGTTTTTGTTTCTAATTTTACATCTAAAATTTCCCTGTTAATTTTTTAGAAAGACACCAAATTCTGACTTGAGAATTTAAGTATTCATTTTACAAACATTTCTTAACTAAAACCTCTAATTACCTTTCTTTTAAAGACCATCCTTAACATATATTCCTGTATAAGTACCTTTATCCCACAAACCAGCTTCTTTCTGCATTTCTGTCTAATCATCTTGATCAATTTCTCTCAATCTTGCAATCATGATTGGCCCTCAAGGGCAACCTTAACCCCTTTCGGCACTCCCCTTTGCTTAAACCAAATGAATTCCAGTCTCGGCAGAACTGCAAACTTCCCAGGAATTTCTTAATAGCTTTTTACCGATATCTTTTTTTTTTTCTCCTGCGATTCCAAAAAAGAAACCGTTGATTTTGATGGTCAACAAAGCAAAGCAAAAAAAAAGGAAAAAAATCAAAAGATTCTGGCTGCTGGCTGCGAAAAAAGTGGCGAGGCCGCATTTTTCTAACGATTAAACAAATTCGGAGAAAACAAACGCATCCCATGCAACGATGAGGCACACTCGCCTCACCTGCAGTTTCCAGGAAATCCAAGTTAAAAAAAGGATAATAAGTGGGGAAGGGAAAGGGGAGAAACAGTAGACGAGGCACAAAGTCAAAGTCAAAGTCAGAGGCAGGGGAAATCAGAAAGTTGTGCCTTTGCTCTCGCGTTGCATCAAAACCTTGGGACGGCGGCATTTTTGAGCAGCTCCGAATTCTGAGAATTGAATCGTATATCTTCGAAGTCTCTGTTTTCTTTTTTGGTTCTTTCTAAATGCTCGATTAATTTCTAATAAATTGGTCGGAAATGCTGCAGGCCAAGATAGAGTTACCAACACAAATGCGATGCAGTTTGGGCCAATTTCACAAACTTTTTTTGTGAGCAGCGCTTTTTTGAAATTTGAGTTTTGTCGAATGAATTTCTGGGAACTACTTTTTGTGCTGGGAAAGGGGTATATATATAGCTCTTTGCAATCTGCATTTATTTTTTGTTACTTTTTATCAGAAAGCAGGCACTGGACTCCGCTGTCAAACGCATCGAAACTGAGACTAATCGCCAAAATACAATTTTCTTCATTCTCGTTGCAGCATTTGTCGTGTTCGGATTCGATTTCGTCGTCGCTCAATAATTCGTCGCTGAATTTTCATATGCAAACGCCAAACAAAAACTTATCATCATTATCATCAGCAACGAATAAAACAGTAACGGAAGTAATTGATATTGGTAAACCGGAAACCGTCGTCGTATTGCGTAAAGTGAAACCAACGAGTACGACACACAACAAATTAACTAAACAATTGCAAAATTCCCTTTGGCTAAGGATTTGCAGTCGCCGAATAGCATTTATGCTCTGCTGGCAGCTACAAAATTCCACGAAATTCCATTTTGGCAACACGAAAACAAACAACAAATCAATTCAAAATAACAACAACAAAACTCTCCAACAACAACAACCAGAAACTATTGGCAAAAATCTTGAACAACAACAATTACTTCGTTGTCATCATCGTTGTCCTTGTCGTCGCTCTGGCGCCTTTCAAGCATCTCGGTTCCTGCCAGTGATCAGCTATAAGGATACAGATACAGATAGAGATACATATAGAGATACGATTAGGGATCGGAAGACAACAAAAGGTATAGCTATAGGCGGAGCAACGGGGCGCAACGCACAACTGCTGGCAAGATGGATCCACAGCAGCAGTTCTGCCTCAAGTGGAACAGTTATTCGTCTAATTTGGCAATAACATTCTCCAATCTGTTCAAATCGGATCTGTTGGCCGATGTCACACTATCCTGCGATGGTAAGTTTTTGTGAAGGAGATGCATATTATTAATGGTGCGTTATGCATCTTATGCTTAGTTTTGTATTTAACTTTGTGCATTTATCTATTTAGTTCAGAATGCAAGGGAATATAATCTAATTAATTAGCAGAATAATTTATTATAGAATTGATGAGCACTTCTAGGGTTACTTGAATTTATTCAAATGATGCTTTACGCAAATATTCCTTATAAAGTTTTTGGTGCTTTGCATTTAGGCACATACTTTTGAGTTAAATTAAACGGTTTTTTAAATATCTAAAATATTAAATATTTTAACCTTAACTCGTGGAAGAATTCAAGAATCACTTAGATGGATTTAAAATATGGTTTACACATCTTAATATTATTTAAATTGTTTTTGTTGTTATGCATTAGTATACTTTCCATAAAATTCTGTTATAGACAAAACAACTGCAGCATGTTTCTCCAAATAATAAAGAAAAATAAAATGTGAATTCTGTAAAATGCATTTATTCAATTATTCAAAATTGTAGCCTTAAATTAAACAAGCATTCAAGGAATAATTTGATTATACATAAGATGCGTTATGCATCTTATTCTTTATATTGTCTTTGGTGCTAAGATTTCATCGTCTTACTTTGGAGTAAAATTAATAAAATAACTAAATATTATATCATTAAATTGAGAAAGAATTCAAGGATTTAAATATTATAATATCAAATTTAAACAGAGTTCAAGGATGTTAATATTCTATTATCAAATTAAGCAAGAATTCAGGGATATTCTTGGGTTTATTTAAAATATGCGTTACGCATCTTATTGCTTATATTGTCTTTGATGTTAGACACTTCTACAAAATTTATTCTGAATGAAATAAAATAGAATTAAGTTATTTTGGATTCAATAAAATACAATTAGATTATTATAAATTCAATAAAAAAGAATTTAAAAGAGTAAATAAATATTTTATTCTTATACAGATCTACTAAAAATTATTTAAGGTTCAATTGGATTTGTTCAAAGACATTTTAAATATAAACTCGTTTACGGTCTGTAGAATTTTTTAAGAATTCTTTTGAGTTTGTTAAAAAAAGCTCTTCTTTTGAGAGTGCTTATATTATTATAGATGTTACGAAATCATTACTTTAAGACTCTTCATTATTATAATAATCAACTAAAAATCCCCGCATATGTAATTAACCCAAGAAGGATGCAGGATAATCTCTCAATAGAGTTATTCTTATTTACCAATGACTAGTGGCTTTCCCTTATGCGCCTGCCACTCATGTTGACTCTTATTTATTTTTGGTAATAAGCCCAGAGCCGGGCCAGATTCAGACATTGATTTCTTTTGCCGGTTTCGCCGCCGGTTTTGTGTGTGTCTGTTTTGATGATGGGAGAGACGCGAAGGAGAGTTTGCTTTTATGGCTTGTCTCGTCCTCGTCTGTTGTGTCTGTCTGAGTCCCGAGTCCTGGTTCTCCTCCTCCTCCTCCTCCTTGAGTCTACTAGTTCATTTACGGCCTTTTACTACAGTTTTTATGCCAGCTTATTAAATGGAGAATAAATGCGGGCGAAACCTATATAATAGCGGTTCTCTGGTATATGTTATACAATATATATATATATATATATGTATATACTTTTATTTCGGATGTTTGCTACATATTTATTCGGGCTTTTGACTGAGGTCAGTTATTTGGGATCCTTTGTCGCTGTTTTGTATGTATATTTGTGTGTTTTTGGGACCCTTGTTAACCTTCTTTTCTTTCTCTTTTGATTTGGGTTTAAATATTTTCCTTTTTGCCCGGTTTGTTGTTGGCTGTTTATGTGCCCGAGCATCTTGGCTTACTTTTTATGATTATTATATAGCGTTTGTATAGCATTTAATGCTGTGCTTTGCTTTATGTTAACCTTGGCTTAATTTATGCTTTAAAATTTTTACAAAGAATTTAAGACTTTAAAGACGTTTCTCCCTGTGTGCTTAAGTTTGGATTTTTTCCACTGATTGAATGAGTGGGAAAAGCAGTCACTGACTGGGATTATTAAGGGGTATCGAAGGTTATAGGAGTGAGCAGATCATACGCAGACAGCTTCCCCAAAAAAAAAGGGGAGCTGCCTAGACAAATCCTGGAACCCTTTTTGGGCTTCCTGTTCCTGTGTTCCCGTTGTTGTTGTCATTCATATCAATCGAAGTGGTACTACTTTTGATTAAAATTTCCAACCCTTTTGCTTTTGGCCGGTTTTAATTGTGGTTTTTAATATTTTCCCTGGAGAAAGGGTGCAACAACTCCCCATTTGAATTTTTGCATTTGTTATGTTTGATTTGTTTTTAGACTCTGTCCTCTTTTGAAGCATTAAATATTTGGCCGTCTGTGAAAACAAAGGCAAATAACGTATGTTTTTTATTGTTTTTAATATTCATACGCTTTGTTTTTTCGTGATTTTTTGAAAGGATGCAAGGAGCTTTAGGTTTTTTTTTGCGGTGGGTGGGAGGTGCTTGTTTATCACTTGAGAAATGAGCATTTTTAGCCAAATGAACATTTGCTTGGCCTTGGGCCATGTTTCCGAGTGTGAGATTTGCTTTTTTTTTACAACAAAAAGAGGGAGTTGATAATATTTAGGGGAGGATTTTAAAGGTTGGTATTTGCTAAGGAAATAGATGCATTTATTTTTGAATTTTTGAAGCAAAAATGCATCTAAAAGAGCATTAATATAAGTTAAGTTATCTTTCCATAAATATTTTCCTCCTTAGTTCTTTCCATAATTATTAGAAAATAATTTATTTTCTGTATTTGTATTTTAAGCTTTCCATAATTAAAAGAAACTATTTTTCCTTACTAATGCTTGTATTTTAGGGTTATCATAATTCTTAGTAAAAAATTTCCTTACTAGTTTTTGTATTTTAAAGTTAAAATTTTAATTTTTAACCAAAGGAAAGCCTAAAAATGCATTTAAATATTTATTATTAAGGTACAACTATTTCCATAAGTATAGTACTTCCTTTCTTGGATTTTAAACTTTTAATAATTATTAGCAAATACTTTTCTTGCTAGTTCTTGTATTTTAAGCTTTCTAAAATTATTAGAAAATTATTTCCTTACTGGTTCTTGTATTTTATATATATATTTAATATTAAATTTTTAAGCAAAAAAATGCCTAAATATGCATTTAAATATTTCTTATTTAAGCACAAATTTTTCCAAAATTAGTAAAAATTGTTCTTGCTTGTTCTTGTATTTGAAGCTTTTTTTAATTATTCGTAAACAATTTCCTTGCTAGTTTTTGTATTTTCCAAACCACGTGTTGTTTTTTGTGTACTCATGAATCATTCGATTAGATTATAGACCATAAAAAACACAGAGTACTTGAGCCTTTTGTTATTGCCAAACTGCATAACAGCAAATTTGCCAAAAATATATAACCGACACAAAAATCAAAACAAATTGCGGAGCAAATGAAAAAAGCGAAAAGCAAACGCAGAACGTAAACAAGAGCAGAAAAAAATACAATATAATATATATAAATATATACATATGTCATTTCTTTATCAAGGCCAGGCCCAAGCGAGGGAATTTGTATAGCCTACAAGTGTGTGTGTGTGTGTCTGTGTGTGTGTAGGGTGTGCGAGTGTTATTATATGTGTTTCTTTTGTGGTGATTGTGACCCAATTTCTGTTGTATCAAGTGTTAGAAAATCAGCCAGCAGCGAAATAACGCAAAAAAATGTACGTCTGATAATGATGGAAAAAGAAAATAAATAAAATAAAAGTAAAAATATCAAGTTCTGTTTCGAGAAGTAAACAAGTGTGTGGATGCAATTTGCGTAGTCGCAAAAAATTAATCAAGAAACAAAGATTATATAAGCGTTGAATGACTACGCATATCGCTCATACGCAGCGTTGCCTGAATCACTTCCGAGTGCGGAGACTCGTGCCTTGCAATGCGCTTGTTTTTGACCTTGGCTGTTGGTAGCTTTTTTATTGTTTTTTAGCTGCTGCCTTGCCCCACGAATTGAATGCTTATCAGTGCTTATCAGCCGCAAGAATTGACACAATTCCTCTGAATTTCACATAATACACAATGTGCACCATAAGCGATAAGCTTTCCTTCCAAAAAAAGGAAAAGTAAGAGTGAGGAAATGTTTAATGCATTCTTCAAATTCAAATTTCATAAAGTGTCTTCAGCAAGTGTCAAACTTGAAATATATTTATGTAGCAGCTTTGGCGGTAAATAATAATTGTTAAAGCCGGAACACTGCTGTTCCAGTGTCGCTTCAATTTGGCTTAAGTAATGCTCGAAGCTAACACAACAAGTGCCCCATAAAAGCCAAAAGACATAACTTCCAGTGTCTCCCATTTCATTCTCTCCCCCTCAAAGAAAAGGGAACAAGAAAGAAGTGTCTCCATCTCATTCTCCCCCTCAAAGAAAAGGAAACAAGAAAAAGTCAAGAGAGGAAGAGAAGAAAGCAAGAGAGCTTGGAAAAATTAAGTATTATACACACACACACAAAAGTGATGAGAGAGAGAGAGAGAGAGCGCACATCAAGAAACACTTGCTTTTTTCTCAGTATTGCGTATACGCCCGGTGGGTGGGTTACCTGTAGTAACGGCAGCAGCAGCAGCCAGGACCCCCCCCCAAGATGACAGTTTTTGATGTTGAATAATAACTCAGACACAAAACGAGAGCGAAAATCGCTTTGTGTGTGTGTGTGTGTGTATGTAGTCAAGAGCGAGAAAATCATTTCCTTGCTGCGGGTTTTTATTGTCCTTCTACTTGTACGTGTTTATGTGTGTTATGTCTGTGTGTGTATATATTTGACATGATTTTTTATGAGTTCAAGGTCTCGGTTGGCTTTCTAAGGCCGCCACCTGTTGGCTTACGAGTAAAGTTAAGCAAGAAACAAGTTACTTTAAAGAGAAGATTAACTATTAAATTTTTATATATCATTAGTAATAAAATTCTTATATTTTTTATTAACATTTTATAAAAATTTCCTCCCCTTGCAGGCGCAGTTTTTAAAGCCCACAAACTTATATTGGCGGCCTGCTCAAAGAAGTTCGCTGATTTATTTGAAAATACGCCCACAAATGGCCAGTGTGTCATCATATTGGAGGCCACCACGCCGGATAATATGGCTGCCCTATTGGAGTTTATGTACAAGGGCGAGGTCCATGTCTCACAGGAGGCCCTCAACAGTTTCCTCAAGTCTGCCGAGAGTTTACAGGTGAGTATCCTGAAAATCTCTTTATTAATTAAAGAATTACTTATATAATTATGTATTATTTTTAGGTCAAAGGCCTGTCCACAGAAACGGGACGCCTGGCGGCCCAGCAGGCGCAACAGCAACAGCACATGGGCGACAGCTCGCCGCTGGACTCGCCAACGGGCAGACGGAGCATGCGAAACAGCCTCAGTGGCGGCAATGGCAACAGCAACATCCTGCCCGGTGGTGGCGCACCTGGAGTGGGCATCGGCCTGGGAGGTGTGACGGGAGCCAACTCAATACCCGGCGGTCTGGGCAATGGCAATGGCCTGAGCCTCGCTGGAGCTCTGAGCGGCATGGCTGCGGCTGGAGGCATGGCTGCGGCTGCCAGTGTGGCGGCCAGCGGTCTGAGTGCTTTGGCGGCCAGTGCGAATGCTTTGGATAGATGCGGCAGTGCTGGTGGCAACATAATTGGCGGCACAGCGGCGGGGATGGGTCCACTGAGTGGAGGAACAGGAACTGGAAGCGGCGGCAACAATGGCGGTGGTGGTATGGGTGTCGGCGGCGGCAATGGAGTCGGCGGCAACAATGGACCCATCAGCCTGGGCAGCGGTGCTGGCGCCGCTCATCATCTGGGCGGTTCTACCGGCAGTTTGAAGCAAGAATGCGATTCGTTAATGCATCCGGGTGGCAGTAGCTCCTCATCGGGTGGCATGGGCTATACCCATGTCCCGCCCATCTACCGACCCATCTCCTACGAGCCGCTGCGAAAGCGTGCCCTGCGCAGTCCCTATGCCGAGCAGGAGCAGCGCGGTTCCGTGCTAAGAGATGGTTCCAAGAACTCATCTTCAGAGTGTCCCAGCCCGATAAATAAGCCACCGTACCATCGTCCCTCGTCGAGCGCATCCTCAACGGCGCCTACTGAGGCGGACACCATGCACTCGGAACGCGCTTCGCCACAGTCCAGGTGAGTTTAGGGGGAAGATGGGGGAAGGAGAGAAGCTATTTGGTTTCTAGAATTTCAGGGATGCCAAGGAATCGCTTAAATATGTGAAATTTATTTTAAAAAGGTGTCTAAAAGTATGCAATGATTTATTAAGAACTTACTTCTGTGAAGTTAACATTTTATGGCATACTTTAGGGTCGAATTTTAAGGGATTTTAAATCACTTAACTTTTTTTAAGGTCTCTATAATATCAGACATGCCAAGCAATCGTTTATATATGTGAAATTTCTTTTTTAAATGTCTAAAAGTATGCAATGATTTATTCTAAGTGCCTTTTTTCCTGTTAAAATTCTATGGCATACTTTTGGGTGGTATTTTAAGTGATTTTAAATCACTTTTTACTTTTTTTAAGGTCTCTAAAATTTCAGAGATGCCAAGGAATCGGTAAAATATGTGAAATTTATTTTTTAAATGTCTAAAAGTATGCAATGATTTTCTGTAAATGCCTTTTGTCATGTTAAAATTCTATGGCTTACTTTAGGGTCGCATTTTAGGCGATTTTCAATCTTTTTTTACTTGTTTTAATGGAAAATAGTGTGCTTAAAATTATTTAAGTAATATTTCTAACATTTCTTGTTAATTTCTCTCCCGTTTAGTCGCTATGAGAACCACAGTCCCAGCACCACAGCGGGCAATGGCAATGTAACTAGTGGCCTGGATCGCATTGTTAAATCAGAGCGCAACAATGGCAGTGCCAACGAGGCTAACGATGACGACCGCGAGCTTATGGACGAGTCAGCAGATGTGAGTCTTCCCTCTTAATACCAGAATTCTCATTAATTTTTAACTTTAATCTAAAAAAAACCCAATCAGAATGGAGCCGAGGATCTGCGCGTGAAGCTGGAGAACTCGAACTATTCACCGCCGCCACCGCCAAACTCGAACACCTCGTCGACGACCACACCGAATGCCCTGCTGGAGAACCTAAAGAATGCCGATGGATCGCTGTCCGGTAACCTGGCCGCCTCTATAGCGCCAGCGGACATGCTCAACGTTTGGAATGCCACCAAGATGAACAACAAGAACAGCGTGAACACGGCCGATGGCAAGAAACTCAAGTGTTTGTATTGCGATCGCCTCTACGGCTACGAGACGAATCTGCGAGCGCACATCCGGCAGCGGCATCAGGGCATCCGTGTCCCCTGCCCCTTCTGCGAGCGCACCTTTACCCGGAACAACACCGTTCGTCGGCACATTGCTCGTGAGCATAAGCAGGAAATTGGTTTGGCGGCGGGAGCAACCATTGCACCCGCCCATGTGGCAGCAGCAGCGGCGGCAGCAGCAGCCGCCAATCATTCACCATAGGAAGCGGCCGCAACAGCAGCGGCAGCAGTAGTCATGAACGCCCACAAGGAGGCGGCAAAGCAGCGCAAACGTAAATCACTCAAGATGGCACTCGAGAAGTGCATGCAGCGACGGGATGCCATGGTGGCCGAGTCCACCACGGGGGCAGGAGGCGAAGCAGACGGCGATGGGGCGGCATCGGAGGGGGGAGGGGGATCAGGTGGTAATGGAGGTGGTACAGGAACAGGCTCAGCGGGCACTGAGCCACCGTTCACGTACGAACAGCAGCAGCAGCGAATGCACCAGGAGCTGGCTCTGCAAATCAAGGCGGCGATGGCCGCCGAACAGGCACAGGCGGCAGCGGAGGCGGAGGCGGAGGCATCCTCGTCAGTGGCAGCAGAGGCCATGGATTCAACTATGAATACCACGGCCAATACAAACACGACGGGCACCACCACCACCACCACTACGAATACTAATACGAATACCACCAGCGATGGCTGCAGCGATGATGCTGAGGCCAGCGACGGCAGCGAACGTCCCATGGAAGTGGACGAGCAGCCGCCAGAGCCGCAGCCAGGCTCCGAGCTCCTGGTGGTAGAGCCAAAGATCGAAGTGCTATCGGATTCGGAGGACGAGGAGGACCAACTGCATATGCAGGAGGAGGAGGAGGATGAGGATGAAGAGCCCAGTGTCCAGGCCGAAGCGATATACGATCACATGCCCACCACGCCCACCAGCCCAACCAACATGATACCGCCGCCCAACGAGACGCCCATATTGACCTCCACGCCCAAGGTCAATGTGGAGCAGTAGGACAGAAGAGGATGCCCCCCAAAGAAGCTGCTTAGATTTAGGTTAAGAATCGATGACGAGTGGAGTTAAGGAGATGAGATGAGTGATTTTACGAAATGATTTACGCGCGCAAAGAAAATACAATGACTACTGTTGCAACTGCTGTTGCCCTCGGAGACCCGTTCCAAACATTGGGACAAACATTGATTAAAAACAATTACTAATATGCTAAGATTTACGACACAGAGACAGACAGACATACAGACACACACGAAACGGAAGATGAAGGCAGTATTTGATGTCCAACTTTTTGCAGATTTTTATGTGATTACAACATTTGTGTTGAAAGCCAGCCACCAGCAACAAGAACTAGACAAAAGTTACACACAAAACTCAATTTATTAATCAGAACTGAGAAATAGAAATAAATGCAATCCGGCTGAAAAATCGTTTTCAGGGTGCTAATCAAACTAATACTAAAGAACCCACAACAACAACACTCGCAATCAAAGCAATGAAAAGCAGTTACAAAATAACTAAATATTACAAAAAATAGTAAAAATGCAAAAAGTTTGAACGTTTTTGATTGGTACAGAGCCTCAAGAAAGTAAAAAACTAAAGTGTAGAATATTTGTTTATTCGTGTGTGTTGAGGAGGATCATCGCAAGGATCGATTAACGATTAATGATTAAATTATTGTCGCATATTATATATTTTTGATTTCCTATAGAAGAAAAACACGTCTCACAAAACTGCAAGAAACGATATATAATGAATGAATTTAACAAGGCGTTATGTAAACAAAATAGCTGCAACAAACAAACTACAAAGCAACAATAGCAACAACAAAAACCGCAACCACAAGTACCTGCAAACAATTAAAATAGTATAAACTAAAAAATAAAAAAAGAAAAACAAAATACATAAATAGCAAACGAGAAACTCTGACTAAAAAAAAATGGAACCAATAAGAGAGATAGGAGAGCGGAGTCAGTGGCTCCTCCTCGCTTCCAAGAGCTCAACTGCCACTGTGCCCCTATTTTGCCGCGTTTTTTTGTAAATAATTTTATTAAATTAAATAATACGAAAAGGTAAAAATATAGGGAACCACGAGTAGGGCTTAGTGAGAGGGAAAGGAGCTGCTGCTCCCAGGAACTGAGAGTTAATGATTTGCTTTAAACATTATTATTGTTTTGTGTGATTTTTCGTACATATATTTCGTTTTATGATTTCGATACCATCAAGTTTAGGCCTCAAAATTTCTAACAAAACTGCTTTTGGCAACATCAAAAAATTCTAACAAAAATAATAAAACCGAAATGCAAATTCAATTCCGAATTCAGAAAGAAAGTTTCTAAAGTAAATATGAGAAAAAACAATTGGTAAATTGGGTGCCTATAAGAAATATATAATTAAATATGACTACTAGTAAAATTTTATAAACAAAGGAAAGTATATTTAAATATGTGAGAGAGAGAGAGAGATGATAGTGAGAAAAGCATAAAGTAAATGTAATTATTTTTTAATTGAATTGAATGATAATTCTAGCCAAGTGTGTGAAACATGTTACAACAACAACAATATTAAAGCAGAAACCACTCAAAAACGTTCTCAAAAACTTGACAAAAGCAACAAGAAACAGCAACAATAATTACAGCAAACAAAACTAAACAAAACAGCAAACCAAAATTCAAAATCTTAACTTTTTGGCACACCTTTGGAAAACATTTTTCGTACAAAAAAGAAAAAATTCACCAAGAAAATACTTGAGAAAAATCCAACCAACAAAAATTCAAAATTCATTTTTTCGGCTCTTATAATTTCGATGACACACGGGAAAAACTAAAACAAAATCCCTGCAAAAACAACAACAAAAAACAAAGCTGTAAAATACTAAAAACAAAAACAAAAAACTGAAAAGAATTTGTTGTAAGCGAACGAGAAAAAAGAAAAGCTGCAATTGAAAATATATAAAGAAAAGGAAAAGCAAGGCCTGTGTTAGCCTTGTATTGTAAATACATTTATTATAAATACATATATGTATGGCCTCAGTTGTATAATGATAATTTATATATATGAAAAGAAAAGCTTAGATCTAATATAAACTATATATAAACTGTAAACATAAAGTACTAAGCGCATATGTAGGAACACTTTAGGCTCGCCAAAAACGGAGAAAGAGAGAAAGAAGGGTTTTAATTTAAACTGAATTTCAATTTATGTGAAACTGTCTTAATTTATACGTTTTCCGTTTAGAATCCATATAGAAACCATATAGTGAAATAGCCAAAATGTTGAATATTTAAAAAAAGAAACCCAAAACACACACAAATGCAGACACTATCAATGTCACCCCCGAACCTGAACCCCAAACCGAACCGAAACCGACCCCAACCCCCCCAGTTTGTTCTGTGATATATATCTTTTTGAAGTTTGCAAAGTTTTTCGATTAGTTCAACCCTTTCTTACCTTTACCTTTTTTTTTTCCTAATCAAAAAAAACGACAACTCGAATTTGATTTTGCATTCGTGTTGAGCCAGGGGCAGCCAGGGGAAAGTGCAGCAAAGCAATAGTAATTATTACAACTTTACAGCCAGGCAATATTTTAAAAACACAACAACTACCTACCTCTTCATCATCAACAAGATTAATCTTTAATCCCCCGTTTTGTGCCTCGGTTATCCCTCGTCAACGTTCGCTGGAGTCTGAATTACATTTTATTTTTAAGTACGTTTGACGGGGTTAGCCCAAGGTCACGGGGGAGGAAGAGCCAACCTACACACACACTTACATCAATCAGTCAGAAAAGAGTCAATCCGTCAGTCAGTGGAATCAATCAATATTTACTAATCAGGGTTTATTATACGATTAACTGTATTTTAGTTACTAGAATTACGCTAGCGTTTAGTTAACTTAGTTTGTCGGTCTTTTGTTTTAGAGTCTAATCAAACTCGGGAACTCATATACCTCAGGAAAAGAACCTACCTCTTTGTGTTTATTTTTACAATGCTTGTTTTGAACTAATTTTACAAATATTATAATTATATTTACAATTACAATTATTATTCTTATAATTTTTATCGGTTTGCATGGGACAAACAATACAAACAAATGAAAGCAAGCAAATATATTTTGTTGTAAATTGAAGATGCTATCAAGGAAAGCTTTAGTTTTTAGTTTCGACTATTATCGGTTAGTGTTTTAACTAGTGAGGACTACTAATTTTAATCGCAAAAGACACAAGCACACACAATAGCAATAAAGATAAAACCCGATCGAACTGCAATAGTAAACTGAACTACCTCAATTAGCCATAGACTGCGCAGTAACGACAAATGAGAATAATAATAACAAATGTATATTCTTCCAAAAATCCCGCACTCCCAATTATCCCATTTCATTATCCTCTTCTTTTTGTAAAATGGTGACACAGAAACAGAAAACTAAAACAAAAGCACTCGAAACATACACTGAGAATCATTTTGGCATATGTTCAGTTCAAGATTTCAATGTTTTCATGTAAATATCAAGAAAGCAAGCAAAAGCATTAAATGTAAAACTACTTTTTGGCTAAAACTCTAAGATTACCCTCAAATTTTACCAAGTACATATGTGTAGGAGATATATATATATATCTATGTCCAGGATTAAGATCATTTGTTTACAACAATTTTCGGCAAAGCAACTAAATGAGGCAAAACAAACAAAACAAACATACGAGAGAAATATGAAACGTAACTCTTTATAATCTAACTATAAACAAAACTACAAAGAAATTATTTAAGGCTACAAAATTGAACCCCAAAAAAAAAAAGGAATCGCAAAAAAATCCACAAAAAAAGAATGGTATACTTTTGCTTGCTAAAAATATAAACAAGTTTTGAGCAAAGAAAAATAAATTTAAATTAAATTCAAAGGAAACCCCGAAACGGTTATAAAAACACAAAAGGCGAAATTTTTAACAAACATTTTGCTGCTAAAAACAAAGAGGAAAAAATTTCTGAAAGAAAAATTTGCATAAATAAGCATAACATTTTAGGCTTAATCTTTTGGCTAAAGAAAAAAACAACAAAAACAAAACAAAAAACATTAAAAATTATGACAATTATTAGGCACATGCAAACAACAACAAGAAAAATCTATGTATATGCATCAAATATGATACATAAATATTTATTTAAAAGCGAAAGAAAAGCAAAATACTTTTATCTATAACCAGGTTTTAGGCCCAACTTTTCGACAAGCGGCGTAAAATAATTTCTTTGTAAAATATGTTTGCAAACAACAACAAAAATTAAGAAACCCAAAAAACAAAATTTAATAAATAAAATCCCAGAGAGCGTAATTAACTTAATCTTAATCTAAAAAAACACAACAAATGTCGCCATTTTGCATTTAGAGCGTACAGTAAAGCACACAATCGTGGACAGTAAGAAAAGTCACGTCACGTCACAACAACAACAAATTATTGTACATATAAACAACAACACGAAGAATTGTGTATTGTATATTCGTAATTTTTCAAATAATTCTTAGTTACCTTCTACCCTTGAGTTGTATAAATTAATTTGTAAGCGAAAAACCATTAAACAAAATTCAAAATGTAACAAGAATACAAAAAACAATTAATGGTAATGATAGTGCGTGCACAGGTACAAAAAAACAAAATTTAAGTTCAATTTAAAAGTAAAATTTAGTGCACCGAACATTTCGTAAGCCTCGATGTAATTTTTGTTATATATTTTTGTTAGTAATTGTTTTTCTATATTAATACCCTAGTGCGAAATGTAAAAAATAATAAAAGAAACAAAACAAAACGAAATGAAATGAAATGAAAATAACACGAAAAATCCCCCTCAACAAGCCAATTGTACTTACCTTTAATTTGTAATTTAATTTCAAAACACAAAAACAGCAATAACCCAAAATTGTTCCCCTCTTCTTTATGCTTAGTTTACTACCTCAGTTATTTTAAATAACTATAAAATAATAAAAGGAGAACACACACAATGCATGCACAGAGAACCAGTTTATGTTTAAGATGCAAGAAAATTCTATAAATAATAAATGTAATATATATTTTTGTATAATTTGGAACAATTTTCGTCATGTGTTCTGTTCAATCGCAACAATTTGGCTTGTTTACACCTCTTTTTTCTAATTTGTAACAATTGTATGATTAAATCTAAATTTAATAATATATACACACGTAAATGCTAAACAACAAAATGCAACTAAATAAATGTTAAACCCCAGAAAAAAAAAAAAACACAAAACCTTTTACAATTGGCTATTTTTATTGGTTCACAACAAAAATTTCAAAAACAGAAAACTGACCCCTTATTGGACACTCCCCCTACTTTCCCCCCCTCAAAAACAAAAACTTAAATGTAACGAAAATATGTATACTAAAGTTTACGAATATCGAACGAAAGATTTAAAAAATAATGTGTTAGGCATATAAGCAACTTTACAGTTCAGTTCAATGCAAAATTTGATGAGAGAATAAACGCTTCTTGAGATTAGTTGTAACGTTCTGACAAGATGTACGACTATATATATCCGACTATATATATATCCCGTATATAGTATAGTGCACTCCCCGCGTCTCTCTACCCTCAATGTGTAAATCAAGTTGTTGTAAATTTGTCTATAATGATAAATCGAAGCAAGTACAAATTATATTTAATGTATATTGTGCTTTTTAATTGTTTTTCATTTCCGAAATTCTCCCTAAATTTATTTTATTTTGTTTTAAAAATTCAATTTATATTGTGTCTAGGGTCACACTTAAAAAAAACATATACAAAACAAAAAACAAAGAAAAAAAAACTTTTGGAACAATGACGAGTACAAAATTTCAGGTAAAAAACAAACAAAATTTAGCAGATAAATTAAAATTAATTAAAAATATATATAGAGAAGGAAAAGTATCGACGAAGAACAGATCGTACAAATTTTTCGGCATAAAAGTCTAAAAGAAAAAGGAGTTAAAATTTTAAGGAAACGAAAGAGCCGTTTGTTGTGTGACTTTAAGGATTCAGTGTTGATTGAAATTCAGTTTTCAAAAGGATCTATAATCCTATTCTCTATTTATTTTCCATAAACCTAATTTAGTTTTTATTTTTAACAATTTTTGAGTGCTACAAAACTTGAGTTACACATAAAGCAACCGAAACCTAAAAACCGAAAACCGAAAATTCGATTTAAACCTTGTTCTGGACTGAAAAGTTTTCGAAATTTGCATTATTTTTATCCAAAAAAGAAAGGAAGGTTCGAACAGAGACAACTATTGAAGTGTGTACTTAAACTACGTGAATATGTATATGTAAATGTAAAAGTTTAAACAAAACGAAAATAGTTTTTAAAGAAGAAAAAAAGGAAACCCAAATCCGTTTGGAGCAAACTCAGGGCATTTTCAAGACTCACGACGATGTATACATGCATTTAATACAACAAAAAAACAAAACTTTTTTCGATATGTATTAAAATAAACAAAAAGAAAATTAAAAGTAATGAAAGCAACCAAAAGCGGATGTAATAATCATGCGGAAACGATTATGAACAACTCAGGTATTAAATGATAAATGAAATATTTTTAAAAACGGCAGTCAAGTCAACATTTTCACAAGTTGTGCAATATTCTTAAAGTTTTCTAAATACGTAATAGTATTAATAATCTAAAAAAAAAGGATCTAATGGAAAGTGACAGAAGGATAGTTC
Organism: Drosophila watanabei; assembly: GCA_008042575.1. Lineage (NCBI taxonomy): Eukaryota > Metazoa > Arthropoda > Insecta > Diptera > Drosophilidae > Drosophila > Drosophila watanabei. Next base: position 94,999 of record VNJS01005407.1, read on the forward strand.
GGTATGAGATGTTCATAAGGCAAGGATCTGAATGGTTAGGCGATGAGCGATTAGAGAGATGAGCTAAGGTTAGGTGAGTTTTTGGAGCACATGAAGACTAAAGCATGTACTAACTAACTACTCCTTTAGTATTTGTATTTTCTGTTTATTAACAACAACAACAACCACAACCACAACAAAACACACACAACAATCAAGCACTCTGACAACAAGGATCACGAAACAGTTACACTCGATACACACGCACACAGAGACACACGAAAAAAATAGTGAAATAAATAGCTAAATGAAAATGAGTTTATATAAAAGAAGGAAAACATAAAACTGTGATTACATTTGATTGTCGAAAAGCGTTGATAAGCGAATGTTGCATAACGAGAATACGGAAATATACATAATTGATAAATGGAGTTATTATTATTATTATAATTATCAGAAAGCCACTTTTGATTTCGAAAGAGAGAGCGTGCATAAGTAAATAAATATTTAATTAGCCGAAATATTAAACTTCAAAAGAACTACTAAGGAAATACATCAAAGAGAGATATCTAAGTTATTCGAGATTAGTGCGAAAACCTGCCCTTATTTTTGAACACTACCTGTAACAGTTGAAACACTTAAACTCTCGATTTGGTTCATAAAAACAAAACATTTCTTTGAACGATTTCTGTATGTGTAGTGCATCTTAGTTAAAAATTAAAGTCTGAGATTTTACACTTATGTATATGGTCGAAGTATACACCTATAAAACGTATTTGAAGTGGAAGTCTAAATCCAACAAGCGATTAATTAAGTTTATTGAAACTACTTATTAAAAACATTAAACAAAATCCACACACACACACACAAGCATATGAATTTGGCTATAAATGTATGTAAAAAATCAAGAAGGAAACCAAATTTATGATTTCGAAATATAATGTGTGTATTGTATATCTGAAGATTACGCAAGTGAAGCATTTAAGTAACAGCTTAAATATATTTTAAACACAAACTCGACTAAAAGAAAATCTACGATTATGCCATACATTTTTATGTAAAATATATAACAAAACAAAATACGAGTGTAAGCTAAAACCAAAAAAAGAGAAAAAACAAAAACAGTCACAGAAACCAATCGCATTGTAACAGAAACTCACAAGACACGGAATGGAAATGGGAAACCAGAATGGAATTAAGCATAAAAAGTATATGAACGAACCTAAATTCAATAAACTTGTTGCTAAAATATAATAAAAACAAAGTATTTCAGTGATTTTATTTGTGGGAATATTTGAGTTTTCAGATTTAATCGGGGGACAGGCGATTTTGAAGACTTTTTAATAAAATTTTCCTTAAATTTTCTATTTAGTTAAAACAAAAAATTATAATTAACACTCTAGAAAGCTATTACAATTTTAACAAAATGTTTTTGCTTTGTTTTTTTGCAAATAAACGAAAGAAGTTTTTAAAAAGATTTAAAACTAACAGCTTGCACTGCTTTCACTGCTTCCGAACAAAGCAGTGCATACAGTGCTGCCCAATTAACAGCGATTAGCGTACAGTGCTGCCCAATTAACAGCGTTCAGCATACAGTGCTGCCCATCTCTCCGAAGATCAGCACCCAGTGCTGCCAGGAAATGCGCGATCAGCACCCAATGCTGCCCAATTTTGCGAAGATCAGCACCCAGTGCTGCCCATTCAACAGCGTTCAGCATACAGTGCTGCCAGAGTTTTTGCCAGATTCTGCGAGTTTCAGCAAAAACCACCAAATTTAGCGCGAAAACAGCTAAATTGGCAGCGCTGTTATTAGGAAGAAGTAAAAAAAAAATAAATATAAAATTAAAAAGTCAATTTAGTGCAATTCCCGGCAATAAACAAACAGAAAAAACCGAAAATTCAAGTTAGAGTTAAGACTGCGCCCCGTCCCTAATACACTTTGCCTGGAACCGAAAGCCTAAAGCCGATTAACTAAGCGAAACAAAGGCCCCGAAAGAGAATAAAATGGTGAGTAATAGTTGGGAAAAAGGCCAACAAACGGTAAATGGAAATAAAAGGAGCCGCCGCCCCGTGATTAAGCCACAAAAACAGAGTCTAAGAACACAATTTAGGGAGTTCTTAGGGGAGCAGGGGGCGAAGGTAAGATGAGCCTAAAACAATGCCCATATATGGCAATACCGGTCGCACTCCTCCGCCCCCCACTCGCTCCCTTGTCTTTGGGCTTTCGGGGGTCTTATCTCCGCTTAAGTGACTCAAGTTACCAAACGAAATCAATTAAGTTTCTCTGTCTCTTCCTCGTTCCTCATCTTCGCAGTCGGAAATGCAAATGGACTGCGCGTTGGACCTGATGCGACGGCTGCCGCCGCAGCAGATCGAGAAGAACCTCATCGATCTGATCGATTTGGCGCCGGATCTGTGCGAGGACCTGCTCTCGTCCGTGGACCAGCCGCTGAAGATTGCCAAAGACAAGGAGCACGGCAAAGACTACCTGCTGTGCGACTACAACCGCGACGGTGACTCCTATCGATCGCCCTGGTCGAACACCTACTACCCGCCGCTGGAGGACGGCCAGATGCCGTCGGAGCGGCTGCGCAAGCTGGAGATCGAGGCGAACTATGCCTTCGACCAGTACCGGGACATGTACTTCGAGGGCGGCGTCTCGTCCGTGTATCTGTGGGACTTGGATCACGGATTCGCCGCTGTGATACTCATCAAGAAGGCCGGCGATGGCAGCAAGATGATTCGCGGCTGCTGGGACTCCATCCATGTGGTGGAGGTGCAGGAGAAGACCACCGGCAGGACGGCACACTACAAGCTCACCTCGACGGCAATGTTGTGGCTGCAGACAAATAAACAGGGCTCCGGAACGATGAACCTGGGCGGTTCCCTCACCCGCCAAACGGAGCAGGACGCCAATGTTAGTGAGTCCTCGCCGCATATTGCCAACATTGGGAAGATGGTCGAGGAGATGGAGAACAAGATCCGCAACACGCTCAACGAGATCTACTTTGGCAAGACCAAGGATATCGTGAACGGACTGCGGAGCACGCAGTCGCTGGCCGACCAACGGCAGCAGGCGGCCATGAAGCAGGACCTGGCCGCGGCTATACTTCGGCGCAACGTTAAGCCCGAATCGAACTGAACGAGGGCCGAGCACTGAGCGGCCAAGGCTGACGGCTGGCGGTGGGTAGCTCTGCAGCGTCCTCGTAATTCAATTTCAACATCAAACCATAAACCATAATAATATCACCAAACTAAGCGGGGTCCTCTTTCTGGCGGCCTAAATATGGGTGTAATAACATGCGAATTAAATGCTGGGCTATGTTGTCCGCTGATTAGGATAATATTTCCAGTTTGGAGGCCAGCAGTTGCTCACAATTCCCTGCTATTCACACCCTTTAGTATAGGCAAGCCATGGAGATGGACAGCGCTTAACACGGTGGAAATTAAGCTGACTAAAAAATATTTAATACGCATTTCTAGGCAATAAATTTGTTAAATGAGAGAGAGAGAAATTGTTAAATGGAGAAGAAACATATTAATGTCAACCCCCCGCCCACATACATAAATATTGTTGCAATTAAGAGGCGCGCGCGCGCGTGCTTCATCTACAGTTCACAGTTCAGCCGCAAAGCCAACTTCGCCGCCCTCGAAGACAGTATCCATAAGTATTTGTATCTTATTTGTAAAATGCAAAACATATTTGCACCGGAGTCGTGGCAAATGTGTTCGTGTTTCATTCACCTGCAGCCCGTTCTTAATTCTTCCGCGAATAAATAATGTGTTTATTAATTGTGTCTTTTTATGTGTATGCATGTGTGTTCTCTAACAATAAGAGACCGGAGCTCGAAGCAAGATTACTAACTGAAATCGCTTTGTAATTGTATTATCTGAGGAAATGCACATTACCTTCTAAATACTTAGGTTTTTTATTAAAAACAAACATTTTGGATGGCAAAGAGAACATTTTATACAACGGAAAACTAATAAATATTGAATTATTAAGTTGTGTTTCTCTTGATGGGTGGCATCCAGAGTTTAGGTGGAGAAACGTCAATGTTTTATTAAATTTTTAGAATCATCAATGCTTTTTTTGGGATCATCAATATTTTTGCAACATTACTTCATTCCCATCCGACTCTTTGAATCATCATCAACAGTCATATCAGCTAGAGAATAAAATTACTCATATTTAAAAAAAAATAAGGCTTGACTGTTAATCTAATAAAAAACAGCACTGAAAGGATTAATAATTAAAATTAATGAATTTTTAGGTTAGTTGTCTATTTGCTCGATTTCGTCCATATAATAATTATTATTATAAGTATTATTAGCAAAAACCCAGGCTTCATCTAGACATTTTCAGTAAAAATTCATTTCAAGTACCAGGCGCCCAGAAGGCAGTAGAGGGAGAATTAACTTTGGTGCAAATCATTATTTCCACTCAATGCCAATATTTAATGAGTGTAAATATGAGCACAGATCAGCTCATCTCAGCTCTTCGACTCTCCTTTCCCGGTAATATAACTCAATGCCCAATTCGCTCTTTAATTTTCGGTAAAGTTAATGGGAAAACTGTTTGTAAAATTGTTCTTTTAAATATATTGTTGTTATAGTCTAAAACGAGTCATCAGTTTGGCACTTTCAGTACAAATTCATTGACTTCCCAATTTAAAGTACCAGGCAAACAGAAAACAGCAGATGAGAATTTACTTTAATGCAAGAGATTATTTTCACTCAATGTCAATTTCGCACTCGTTATTTTCACTCATTCCATAGATCAGCTCTCCAGCTTATCTTTGCTCTCCCGTTCTCTGCTTGCAATACAAAAACTCAAAACTCAACTCCAAATTGCTCAACGATTTTCTGAGGACTAAAAAGGAATAATGTTGTTGTTGTTAAAATTTGTTTGTTGTAAAATAATGTTTTTGTTGTTGTAGGCTTAACCCAGTCTTCAATTTTGACATTTTCAGTACAAATTCATCAATTGCTCTATTTCAAGTACCAGGCGAACAGAAGGCAGCAGACGGAGGACTTACTTTGATGCAAGAGATTGTTTTCACTCAATGGCAATATATGCACTCATTCATTTCACTCATTGCACAGATGCATCTGCATCTGCTCATCTAAGCTCTCTCACTCACTTTTGGACAGTACCTGGTAAATAGAGAGCGGGAGAGCTTAGATAAGCTTATCTGTGCAATGAGTGAAAGTAATGAGCGGGAATATTGGCATTGAGTGAAAATCATAATTTGCATTAAAGTAAATCCTTCTTCTGCTGCCTTCTGAGTGCCTGTTACTTGAAATTGGGGAGTCAATGAGTTTGTACTGAAAGTTCCAAATTGAAACCTCGTTTTAGACTACAACAACAAAAGCAATATATTTACAAGAACAATTTTAACAACAACAATTTCCCAGTAACTATCCCAAAAATAAGAGTCAATTGGACATTGACGTCATTGAGTTATTGGAACGCAAAAAGAGAGCGGAAAGCTAAGATGAGCTGATCTGTGGAATGAGTGTAAATTTTAGCATTGAGTGGAAATAATGGTATGCAACAAATTAAGTCCTCCATCTGCTGCCTTCTGTGAGCCTGGTGTTTCGAATTGAGCAATTTATGTATTTGTACTGAAAATGTCAAGTTTGAAGCCTCGTTACAACAACAAAAACAACAAACATATTTTAACATTATTCCTTGAGTTTTTGTAATGAAAACTATGAGCGGGAGAGCAACGATGAGCTAGAGCACTGATCTGTGGAATGAGTAAAATAACGAGTGCGAATATTGGCATTGAGTGAAATCGATCTCTTGCATCAAAGTAAATTCTCCATCTGCTAAGTTCTGTTCGCCTGGTGTTTCGATTTTTACAATTTGTACTGAAAATGTCAAGTTTGAAAGCCTATTTTAATAAGTGTGACTCCCCTCTTTATTTAATACCTTATCGATTTTCTCGGGAATTACTGGTGTTATCATATTTGATAAGTAACTTAAGTTTACATGAGATAGCACTCTTGAAGTCTGATAAAGAGTTATGAAAACACTTTCAGTTTGGTTCACGGCTACTATTAATTTAAGTTTGCATTTATTTTATGAAAAGTTCTTAAACCGCTTGATTAAAAATATATATGTATATATATATATTTAAATACATTGAGGTGTGTGTGTGTCTGTGGCGTGTGCTTAGGCTTAGACATATTTGCAAATGTTTTCAGTTATCAGCATTTGAATAGTTAAAAGATTTTTACTGAATTTTTAATGATAATTTTTACAGAATCCTCATTATCGTTCACGTTTATTATAGATCGTTTCGTTATATACAAAGAGGCGACAACAATCAGTGTGTTTTTAAAGGGTTATCAACTTTTCAGAATCGAAATCGAAGTAAATTAAGTTTACGGTTCGTCGCATGTAAGAGATATCTACAACTTAGGCTAGGTATTATAAATAAGTTAAATTTATTAGTGGGAGGACGTGTGCTGTAGAAGGAACTACTGTTAAATACAATATTTTACACGGGTTCAAAAGGCAGGCGCCTCCCTCGAGTTGGGATCGAGCGCAGCTGGGAAATAAAGTCAAGTACTAATTGTTTCCCCATCATCCTCGATGGCCATGTCTCGTTCTCGTTCTCGATTAGAAGATAGATAAGAATACATAGCACATTTCTCTGTGGCGGGTGACGCGGTTAATGTGTTAATGTGCTTCAAGTCTCTTTTTAGGTCCAGCGAAAGTCACAGCCCAGCTTATTGCATTTTGGAGACCTCGAACTTTGTGTTGATGATCTCCTCGTCCGAGTCGAGGATGGGCAGGGCCGAGTCCGCCATGGAAGAGGGTATGTTCTCCTCCACCCAACGCAAGTCATCCTCCTCGGTGGTGGTGGCATTCCGCGAGTTCACCGACGTCTTTGGCGTACCATTCTGGCCACGCATCTTCACCCCATAGGCATCGGCCACAAACTGATCCTCTTCGTCTGCAAAATATAATAAAATTTAATTATAATTTGTTCTTTAGATTTAGTGTAAACTTTCTACCTTCTTCGTCTTCATCCTCCGGGGCATCCAGCAGCGGTGTGAAGGCATAACGCTGGTTGTTATTCGTCGGTCGCCATAGTATCATAATTACCAGCAGCAACACCGAGAAAAGAATGTGCCAGAAGCCAGTATCGATCCAGATGTCACGCCATCCCTAGTCAACCATAAAAAAAGAGCAATTTAAATACAGTGAAGCCCTCGTTAATGGGCGGCAATCAACTTACAGGCGTACAGTTCTCGATTCTACGCAAACGCAACGCAAAGAGCATAAAGATGACGGAAGCGATAACAGCGAAAATCAGCGTGTTGGTAAAGTGCCTATACAGGGATAGCTTGACCATATTCCTAAAAAATACATGTATGTAAAAGATCTAGCTGAATAATACGTGTCGTAGTATTACTCACCTTCTAAGCCTCAGAGTACGCGTGGTCTGAACCAGCGACGTGAAGATCCACCAACAGATTCCTGTGTCCAACACTGCTAATGGAATACTGGCCACCAGGAGCTCACTCCTGTCGCTCTTTATGTTGGTGATGCGCAAATAGCTTTCCACGCAGGCCAGTACAAAGTACAAGGTGCCCACGCCCACAACACGATGCAACATAGGTCCCAAACGTGGTCTAAAAAAAGAGTATTATAACATCTATAAAAATACATAGTAGAGCTAGAGAACTCACTTGACAATGCCAAAGCCCAGACTCATAATGATGACCAGCATCCTGGCCAAAGTGCGCTTCGCACAGGACACAAACTCAGCGACCAGCTCCGCATGCTGCACAGCAACACCATAGTTCGTCAGGGTTTGATATTCGGCGTAGAAGAAAGCCTTCTCGAGCATGCCGAGCAGTATGACGCCACCAATCCAGAACTGGATTCTCAACAGATCCCGCCATTGGGCAAAGGAAACAAACAGCCAAATAATGCCGAATATCACATAAACAATGCACATGATTAAATAGAACTGTAAAACAATAAATAAATAAATACATTCCGGTATAAACAAAAGGGAAAAATGTATGAATACATACGGGCAGGAAAGGCCAATCAATGGCGGAGATATAACCGTGCGGTCCCAGGAATTCAATGTGAACAACGGCACTGAACTCGGCAGCGGGAGGTTCCGGTGAAATCAGGATCTCAATCTCATAGATGCCATCCTCCTTAACGCTCGAAATCGGGTTTGTTGTTGGCTAAAATAGAAAAATAAATAAAAGGGTTTTATTAAAACCAAGAACATCACTTTTTCCGCAGGCATGATTTATGGCAATGCGTGTTAAGTTTTTTATCAGTATTCCGGCTTCTCAAACTCAACAAAAACTACATTAAGTGTAGTTTAGACTGGGTTATACCTCGTGGCATTTGAATAACTAAGAATAAAACAGAGATAACACTTTATGGGCGACCCACATTAAAGCTGACCTTTCAAATAGCTCAACACGAGCACTTCCTTATATCAGCTTAATTTCTAGGGAATAAATATGGGAAAAGGTCTGAAAATTCGTCGCATTCTTCACTATAAATACAGTATTTATCAGAAGGTGCTACCCTGCCTTAGGAGAACCGATAAGCCCGCAACTGCGACTGCGACTGATAAGGCTGTGTGTGCTCTGCATATCTTTCTTTGCCTTTAATTTTCCGTGTTCCGCTCTCTAGCTGAGTCATTACCGAAAGTGGATGTTTGTTCTCCTTCATCGGATGCTTTGGTTCCGGCTTTCCAGTGGTTCCCTCAGCCGGCGGGGACAACTTGTCGGGCACCAGGACGATGAGGCCATTGCAGGGATACGATTTCGTGATCGAGGTCAGAACGTTATTGATGGAGGCGTTCTTTTGCAGCGAAGGCTCGGCCGCAATGGCGTCCAGCTGAAAGAGAGAACTCAAGCTTAGAATGGCCAACAAGACAGAGAGAGCGAGAGACTCCTCACCAGACGATCATCGTAGATGCAGGGGTGCTCCGTCACCCGGAAGGTTATGGTCAAGTTCGTTTCCACCTTGGACGTGCATCCCGTAACTGGAATACCGCGGGGGAGGTTGGGGTTATTAGGGGTTGGGTTGTGTGATTTTGGATTCGTCACACGTTGTACTCACTTTTCACGTAGATCTTCGAGTTGGCCAGCAGGGGACGCTGTTGCCTGATGTTTGGTATCGCCTGCAAGGAACGGGATAACATTAATTACGCACACGGAACATATGCCGCATACACAAATCTGTTTTGTTTCCGTTTCGAGATTCTCCGCGGGGGTAGAAATGGGAAGAAGGGAACTTACCGAGTTCACCGGAATGTCCACGATGCCCGGGTCCGACTTCGCCTGCGTTCCCACTAGAGCAGAGAGCAGCGCCAACGCGACTACAAAAAGCGTTGACCTCTTTTGCATTTCGAATTGACGTGTTGGGCTAAGTAAATAAAAAATATTTTATTTTTGCCCGAGTCGAGAATTTACAAAAGTTGTCCAATGTGACCGGAGCCTGTGGGGAAAACAAAAACAGAGGCGTGGTGTGACCAGTTCGCCTTCGGCCGGTAATCAGTAACCATCGAAAGTGCCGATAGTGCTATTGCGCATTGGTGACATAACCGTGACTTTTACTGTGACTGCCTGCCATGTTACGAAAAGTAAATAAAGCTTTAAAATACAATAAATAAAGTATTGAAGATGCATTTACTTTATTTAGCTAATACCCAGTGTGCGGTTGGCCCTGCAGGCGCCGAAGGTCACAGCAACAGCCGTGAGAAGCAACAGCAGCAGCGGCGGCGGCAGTGTTTACGAACCGGATTACCTGGAGGTGGGTCCTTAATGATCTTTAAGAGTTAAGAACATTATTAACCACTTTCTTCTCTGTAACTTTCAGTCCCTTAAAGCCAAATACCCGCAATACGAGAGCCTCAATGTACAGATCAAGGGCTACGACTATCCACAGCTGGAGAGCTATCAGCGCTTCCTCCATGGCGTGGCCGAGTACTTGGAACTGGACGTCTCCGACTGCTACGCTTTGCCTCCACAGCAAACGCAGGTGCAGCGGCTGCGTCCCAACTCCACGGTGATCGAGTCCGAGTACAAGCTGACCACCTACGAGCGGAACCTCCAGCTGAACTTTGTGGATGCGCCGTTCTATCCGCAGTTCCTGCGCATCGCCCAGTCAGCCCTGCCCGAGGGCGTTACTTTGAGTGTGCAGGAGCACACCGAGGACTGCGAGGAGCGACGTTATGTGCCGGACAAGGAGCTGCTCGACCTCAAGTCCGAACTGGATCGGATGGGCGGACCCACCGCCACCAAAAAGAAGTAGAAATCGTTTTATTTTTTTGGCAAACATTTAATGCTAAGCTGTGTGTAAAAAAGTGTGGAGAGAAGAACCTATAAGTAAAAACTTTCCTATTTAAAGCTTTGCACTAACTGGGGAGGACGGCAATAGTTACTACAAATAAGTGGAAGACGCATCTCTTAACAAGAAATTAAGTAAACTTAAGGAATTGCACTAAAAATTATACGCTTAGACCACACCGAAATGCACCACCTTGATGGATGACGACGAGGAGGAGGAGTTGTTCTTGCTGCTGCTGCTGCTCTGCTTGGGATCCTCGTCACGACGTCGCGCTGGAGGCTTTGTCATATCTGGGGGAAGAGGTTGTTATAAGACCAAGGAAGACTTGCAGATATCTTTCTGTAAACTTACTTGTAGTAATGGGATTGAAATCCTTCAGATACTCATCGTTGGGATGACAAAGTGGCAAGCTGTCGGCCAGCTCCTTCTTCGGATTGGTCAGATGCCGCGCTGCGGGTCTGGAGTAACCATTTCTCTTGGGTGGCATGGGCTTCTCCTTGCGTGGAATCTCCTAATAAAAAGTACCATTAATTACAGTTTACAATTACAATTAAGAGCTTCTAGCTTACCGGCACCACAGCCACTTGAATGGTATCCGAGAACTTGACCTTGTTCTTCTCGGCTGTTTGTGACTTGGCACTGGGCGTGGCTCCTCCTGCCTCTCCATTGCTGGGAGCTGGATTTGCCGGATTGGAGAGTATGGATGCCGTTGGCTTCTTGAGCAGCAGGCGCTTCTGATAATCCTCGCTGCTCATCGTGGGCAACATGGCGGGTATGTTTCCGGAGACCAAAGGATGCTGGTAAAACTTGGGCTGGTATGGTGCTGGAGCTGGAGCCACGGGAACCACTGAAACCACTGGAGGTGGGGATGTTGGCATACTGTTGAATGGACAAAGTGGCGCGCTTTGCTCTGGTATAATCGAAGAGGGCTGAGGCCGTGGCGGCGGACTGCTGGGCATGGGCAGACCCACTGTCTGATCTGGAACATCCTGGGACCAGACATTACCTAAGGAAAGAAAGGAAAATAAGGATGTTTAGCTTAGCTTATGAATCAATATTTATAAACTTACCATTCGAGCTAGAACTCTTAGCTGGCGCTGCCTGCAATGTGCTGCTCTTTAGGGAGAGGCCTGCCAAGGAAGTCGCCGCTGGCGGCGCTATCGAGACTTTGGGCAACGGCGGCCTGAGCTCCGGCTTGGGTATATTAATCTTGATCATTTCGGCATTGAAGACCTTCGACTTGAACGAGGGCAGTGGTGGCACATAGTTTTTAAGGGCCGGCGGCTGACTATGACCCGAGCCACGCAGCACATCCGAGCAGGTGGACAGCGAGCAGGCCGACTCCGAGCGGAGGTCGCAGGTCAGGCTGAGATTGCCATTGGCACGATCCTCCTCATGGATTATGGCAGCGGCCTGACTGAACGCCACTTGAGAGAACTCCCCCAAACTGGAGATGCACTTGGTCAGGTTGTACAGATCCATAAAGATGTCATAGTCGGCCACATCCTGGGCGATTTCCAAGGCCTCGGCAAATAGGTTTTTGCTGTAAATATTTTGTAAATGAATTTAATTACAATAATAAGCTTTTAAAAGTAATTACCGCAGCAAATAGAAGCAGAAGCGCCGCTTCAAATCGTACACCTGATCGCTGAACTCATCCTTCGTCTCCTCGGAAAGCGTGCGGGCGAATGTCTTCAGGGCTCTGGCCATCAGCTCGATGCGCGGCCGTCGCTGATCCCCGCCGAAAAACACATAGTTCGCAATCTTGTGCAGCGTTATCAGGCACATGGCACCGTAGGTCTCCCAGTTGAGTGCCGCCAGCACATTCACCGCCCGCTCCGGCTGCTGCAGTCGCAGATACTTGTCCGCTATGACGTCGGCAGTTAGGCCAGAGTTGTGGATATCCCCTCGCATGCCGGCGCCGCCAAAGATGCGCATGCAGGCCAGCGGTCCCTGTTCGTAGATCAGCAAGAGCAGGCAGTCCGTTTGGGCGTAGGTGTGCTTGAACGTGCCTAAATCCGGTTTCCGACTGAAGGCCACGCTCAAAAGTGTGGGCTGCGCCACAAAGTAATGCGAGAGGTCCAGCAGGCTCGAGGGAGTCACACTCTCGCTGACCAACTGATGGCCAATGGTGGCCAGGGCCAGGTCGAAGCACTGCAGCACCGATCGCTCGTTGGCCACGCACAACATGGCGGAGTCACAGTGCCAGGCACACTGATTGGGCACAATCTCGATCTGGTTGGCGTACTTGGTCGACTGCTGGACGAGGTCATGCAGGCAGATGTTGCGATCGATGCTGCCCAGGAACAGCTTCTCCTGGTCGGGACTGAAGGCGAACGAACAGATCTGGGCGCCCATCGGTATGGAGGTAATGGCGGTGCGCTGCATTTTTCCGGCTGCCAGCTCATACGAGCAGATCTCAGCACTGATGTCTCCCTTACGGCTAACCTTCTGCTCCAGCGTGATAATTTGGCTTTCGCTGCTCCGCAGAAAGTCTACGCACAAGGGATCGTTCTCCGACCAGCAATAGGCGATGGATTCCAGCTGCAAGCTAAGGAAAGAGAGATTAATCCAGAATCTAAAAGAAATATTCATTACTTACCCCTTAATTTTGAACACATGGATATTGGCTCGATCCTGATCCCGTATAGTTGGCCTCCAGGGATAGACCTCGTTCTGCGATGACTGTGTCCACACCACAAAGAGATCAAAGCTCCCGTTGACAGTGAGGTGGCGCGCTAGCTTGCGCTCCGTGGCGCCCGGTATGATCACGTGGAAGATGCGCGGATCCATATTGGCAATCTTCTCCGGTCCCTGCGACCGAGCATTCGGTCGCTGCAGATGCACCACCGTCAGCTGGTTGGTATTGTAGGCCAAGACGATGTGGGAACGGGTGAAAAAGGCTGACGACGGACAAGACAACATAAACAGAGAAACAGAAACAAAAACACAAGCGACAAAGCTGAATGAGTGCCTCGAACAAAATATGGAAAGGTGAGGGGCGTGGCATGGGATGGGATGGGGGATCCGCGCGGTTCGCATATTTACAGGCAACAAAACAAGCAAGCAGATTAATTAAAAATTACAATAATTGCATGTGCAGTGTGCAACGTGCAGTGTGCAGCATGGAGGTGTGTGCGTGCGGCTGTGTTGGTGTGGGAAAGTGCAAATCAAGTCGCACTTGTTGCCAATGCAAATTTCTCCATAACTGCACCGCACAACACAAGCCACAAAGCAGCGGTCTCAAGTGCCTCCCAAGTGCAAGGCCGAGAAGGGGATCTCCCTACTCCATATGATACCATGCTTATATAGAAGAGAGTATACCCTAAAGCGACGCATATAGCGCCGGGATTATGTACCCCCAATTGCCATTAATCACGCGCACATTGAAGGGCAGGGAAGATTTTATCAAATCATGTTTTCACTGTAATGCATTCCGTCCGAAGGCGTGTGAGATTTATTCGAAGTACAATATTTTTAACGAGGACAACCAGGGATCGTTTAAAAAAAATATATGAAATGGTGGTTTTATGCAATAAGCTCATTATCATTACGAGAGGGTTTATTTTGGGTTCTTATTAATTGAGATTGTTTAATGATTTACTAACAATACTGACTGATGTATCTAAGGGGTCCAAAGAAGAGGTTTTAATGTCTTTAAGTCAATTAAAATAGTTTCAAAAATCATAAAGGAGAAATTTACAATGAAATTGAAATTTAAAATAGGTCTCTTCATATTTTTGTATGCTTTTTTAATTGATTTAAAATCTATTCCTATTTTTGTGGCTCCCTTGAATTCATCTTTCTCTGATTTTAAATTGAATTTTATAAATATAAAAGCATTTAATTGGATGAGAGTTCTGTAAACCAAAAATATTGCTTGAAATTGTGATTTTGTGTTACTTTTAGGATCAATATAAATATTTCTAACCATTTAATCAAGTGAACAAACATTAAACATGAATTTGAAGCTGAAGATAATCCCTGTACCCCATCGATAGAGTATCTCCTAAATTTATCTATCTCTAATTTCAAGTGGAATTCAATTAATATAAAAGCAGATTATTGAAACAGATCTCTGTAAGCCAAAAATAAAGCTTGAAATTACATTTTTGTATTACTTTATGATCAACAATAACATTTAAAGCCTTTAAATCAACTTAACAAACATTAAACATGAATTTAATGCTGAACATAATGACTCCATCCCATCGAAAGAGTATCTCCCATACACAAATCACTCAAAGATCTCTCCCACTCACCATCGGTGATGACCTCGGCGGCCAGCTTCCCCACCAGATACTTCTCAAAGACCATGCGCAGTATGTCGCCCGTGTAGATGTCCACGCAGATGTGCGCAATCAGTCCGTTGGCGAAGAGCAGCAGCACCTGGGCCGCATCCTGCCACTCGGAGTGGATGATACGATGCTGTCGCAGCAGATCCTCCAGCTTCTTAAGGTTATCCTTGAGGCGACCGGCCGCCTTGCGACTGCTGTTCTTCAGCACGGCCAGACCATTGCGACGCTCGGTGTAGTCGCGCTTGGCCAACGTGGTGAGATCCTGCTGCTCCTGGTCCTTCTCCCGCTGGCGCAGGTAACGGAAGGCGCCCAGGTCGTTGCTCTTGATGCGCACCTCGTCGCGCAGCGTCGTCCAAAAGTGGGTCTCGCTGAGCAGCATCGCGAGGCTGAGGTCTAGGTGATCAGCAGCTCGATCGCATCGATTTGCATGGCCGCGGCGGAATGGGTGTCAACTGTGTCAGTTCTCGAATCTCTTGGTTTCTTTTGCGTCTGCGCTTTGCAGCTGCTCCAATTGCACAAATTTCTCTAGTTAGAGCTTAACTTTAGTGATCATTAGATGCTCACAAAGTTGTTATTGAGATTGGTACTTGTATTAGGTTTTGTACTTTAACTCAAGTAGGTTTTTTCAAGTTTTATTTTTGTGGCACTCTCGAAACGTAAACACTGAAAATTGTTGGAATTTAGCGATGGCACTTAATGCGATCGATCACCTGTTGCTTTAAGAGGTTATCGATAAGAGTGGTTAATCGAATGGCTTGCTAGTGGGACCAGAGCTGGCTTAATGGTTAGGCGCTGCTTTTTAAAAGAATTCTGTTTATTTTGCTTTAAATAGTTAACAAATAAGAATTTTTTATTGTTCATGAATAATTGTAGCCAGTAGCTGGATCCCTTATCTCTCCAACGTTTTTATTACCGACAGTCTGCGTTTCCAAGTTGAACTATGTTCAAGGGTCTGCAGACTTGATAAGATTGTGCGTTTTCTCAGCGGCATTAAGCAATAAAAAAGAACGCTCGAGGAGTATTTTTAAACAAAATTGTTGTATTTATTGATTTCACCATTAAATCAGATTGCAATCAATTATTCACAGTAGTTTTCTTCATTCTTTGCTCGTTGCTATCAATGAAATACGATTTTCGGGGGGCAACTACAATCACTAACTAATTAACTAAATAAACAATAATAATAATAGTTGTAATAATAATAATAATCATAATTGGAAGTATGCATTAATGGTAACTAAAATATATATCGCATTTGAGGAAACTTAACGTGAAACGTTTACAATTACGATTAGAGTTACGTATCGGTTACGGTCGGCTTCTAATTCAATTCAACATTTGTTTGTGCTTAGAAACTAACAAAACTAAGGGAGCTATTGCGAGCTGACTCACTTCTCATCTATTTACAATACACTCTGAGCGAATTGAATCCTATATTTACATTATATGTTTTTTGTTTTTATCAAAATATCAACCACATTTATACATATTTGTATCTTTAACTAAATAGCAGCCTTTTTCAAAATTTTGATAACGTTTCCGGTGAATCCATCGAACTAAACACTCGCAGTTGTGCAGATCGTCCCTTCTATAGTGCAGCATATAGCGGATTGGGTCAAGTGGGTGGACTTCGGATCGTTCAACGTCTAACGTCTCAAGTCTATTGAGTTCGTTTTCATTTCCCTTCCGGTTTTGGATTGTGACTTAGAAGCTAGTTAACTCAGAATTTGCGCTCGTTGGTTTAGATCGTCTAGAAAAACGGGGTTACGATTACAGTTAAGTTGCAGCAGTCGCGTCTACATATATGCACAGATTGGGTTCCTCTCGTCTCGTGTTGCGTGTTAACTTCTAGTCGGGATTCTCTGCCTCCGAACTCCCTAAAAGTCGTAGAACTCGTTGGACTTGTTGTTAAAGCGCCGGGTTAGGACATAGACAACAGCCTCGTAGGTGGCCATCATGATCGCCGTGTTGGGTATCTGTCGCACCAGCTGCGTGGCCAGGCCTCTGTGGAATGAAAATAATAACAATACAAACAGATGGCACAATTAGTGGACGAATTACTCTGCAAATAGTAGTAATCATTAAGAGACAGCACGCTCGCTCCCTCGCTCACTAGTGCTAATCAAATTAAGGTAAACAAACGGGAGAATATGCGACGCAAAAGAATGAATTTAAATAGATTTCACGCCGAGAGAAAGGCGGCAGGCGGGTGGCGGCTGAATCCGCGAATTCGTGGGTGGCGCATTATGATAATTCATTAGCAATGAGCAAGCAAAAAAATTTATCTAGGCATCCGCGTTGGTTCTTATTTAAGATCTTGTCGGAATATATTTTTATCAAGAGAGTAGAATTATTTTTAAATATAAAATGGGAATTTATAGAGAGACTTTTACATATTTATATGGAATTTCCTTTGAATCAACTGGGATTCCCTTTGAATCAAATAGAAACACTTATTGAATTAATTGCGGAAACAATGTCAAATGTCAGACAGATTTAATAAGGGGGTTTCTATAACAATTTATATATTTAAATAGCATTAAAGAAGACTTTAAGAATGAGTAAAACCCTGCTAATCATAAATTCTTATTAAATATATAACCTAAATAAATAAACCCCCCATTTAATCTAGTTAAACTTACCTATACAGTCCTGCTCGGCCCTCCTCCTTCCACACCGTGTGCAGCGTCTGCCAAAATGAGTTGTACTTGTTGCCCTCCTCACGCAGACGCGTGCGCGCCACCTCGTGGGGATAGGCGATGCAGGAGGCGATTGTCTTGGACACGGCGCCGGCCATCATGAACTCCAGGAAGTCACGCGAGCCCTTGGTGTCCGTATGCCGTTGATTTCGCTGCTCCAACTGTATAATAAATAACATTAGGAATGATTAGAATTCGTTATAATCAAAAATCCAATTATAAACTCACCAATTTGGACTTGATGAACTCGTAGATGACAAAGTGCACCATGGTTTCGCAGATACCAAAATAGCTGGCGGTAATACCCTTGTAGAAGGCTGCAATGCCGCCTTGGGCATACACCCGCTCGATGCACTGCCTCACCGTCATCTGGACTTTGGAGTTGTAGTCCAGCTGCATTCTTGTCTTCACAAACCAAATGGGATTCGTGGCCGTGGAGGAGACAAAGCCAGCGCTGGCAGCACTCATTATATGAACCAGCGGCGAGTCACGTTCAACGAACCTAAAGGATAAATCAAGCAATTAAAAAGGATATTCGTGGATTAAGGATATTTTATGGTTCAAACTTACCCTAAACTGTTGAGCGTGTTCTTGGTTTGCGAGTAGGTGCAAAAGTAGATGGCACGGGAGGGGGCCACGCCCACGAGATTCGGACCGAGACCTTTGAACAGAGCGCGGGGACCCTCGTTCTGGACAATGTGTCTAAAGGGGAGAAGAAAAAGATATAATTAAGTTATGAAAGATAGATTAACATTACATTTTTTGATATTTTTGTAAGCAAAAATCTATTAAAAATCGATTAAACTGAAGGTTCTTAAAAACATTGATGCATCAGAGCTACAAAGTCCCCTTAATAATATAATTAAGTTATAAAACATACATTAGCATTACATTTTTAAAATTTTTTGATATTTTTGTAAGCAAAATTCGTTTAAAAATCGATAAAAATTAAGGTTCTTAAAAACACTAATGCATCAATGTTACAAAGTCTTTTTAATAATATATTTAAGTTATGAAGGATACATTAGCATTAAATTTTTAGATATTTTGTAGGAAAATTCGTTTAAAAATCGATACAAATTAAGGTTCTTCAAAACATCGATCTATCTATGTTACAAAGTCCTCTTAATATCTTACCTTAGACACTGGACGATGCTCATGGATTTGGGCGTTGTCGATGAGATGCCACAATGCGAAATGGCCATGATCTGTAAAGGGTTTTAAAATAAGTAAACAAATTAGTAATTTAATAAAGATAAAGTCCAGACAATGGAGATGAAGTTATCGAAGATGTTTTGGCAGTGCTTGCGCTCAAGCTATATAGTTAGGAGATGTGGCTGGCTTTATGGCGGCATTATGGGTATGAAGTATGAGAGAATAGGTAAAAAAAGAAATTTGGTACTACCCTACGCACACCCCCAATCACCTGTGGCTGTGATCTGTTACGTAATATCGTTGTGCTTAGCTTACGTCGTTGTTCCGGCCGCAACAGCTCCGATTGGCCGCCATTCGCCGGTCCGCCGGCATTCTCCGCCACCCGTGACGGCGTCATGAAGGCCGTCGAGCTCTGCAGGCGCGTCTTGACCACCTCCAAGGGGCATGTGACAACGGCGCCCACAGTGCCAGCGGAACTGGAAGGGGAAAAGGGGGAATAATAGTGAGTAAGTGTCAACTAGGATTATAATTTAGTAACTTAGATGTGGAAAGAGCAATGTCAGTGCATTTAAGACTAATTAAGTAGTTATTTTTAAGAAGAATTCTTGAGTTTTTTAGTTATAACTTATAAGTAATTAGTAGCTCCCTTAGAAATCATCATAAATAGTTCAAGTTCACTTCAAATCTAATTGCTTAGATCTATAAATGGTTATAAAAAAAGACAACCCGAAAGTAAAAAATCACTTTGCCTGCCATTTTCAGTTCCGCCCACATGTTCAACTATCATAAAAATAAATCACACTTCTTGGCAAGAATCGGCCATGCAGGAAAAATATCTATTTCCCAAACTCGTATTTCTTCGAATTGCGCAATTCCCTGGCTAAAAATGTCTGTTTTTTCCTTCGAGTATAGCTGCTAACTACAGGCACTCACATAAGTGGCATGTCCCATTCCAATTACAAATCGAATTCGAGTGCCGGGGCGAAGGCATTCTTGATGAAGTGCATTTTGCCAAATGCAAAATGAAGGAATGGGTTTACTTGCGGTCTGGATAATCAAGCGTAGGGGAAGGAGGCGTCATCAAAGCGAATTATAGAAAATTTTCTATTTGAATTCATTTCAAATGCCAAGTGCATGATGCCAATCAAGGTTAGGTAATTGTTTACTGAATTGTAAAATTGCTGGAGCAGCAAACACGATACAGAGTTTACAAACTAAACAAACAATAGTTCAATGTTATTAACAAACTCAACTCAAAGTTCATAACCTTGACTTTAAAGTTCTTTCTAGATTAAAAATTGTTTGTTTACACCTCCGAAAAAAAGAAACAAGAAATTGCCCCAGAAAATTAATTATACACGACCTTTCCCAAAAAAGCCAACACAACTCTGATTACTATCAATATCAACAAAAAGCACACGCGAACTTGTGATAAAAGCAGAATCGCTTCATTATCTAGGAATAAACATATTTGCAGAAGCATAACTCGTGATCGCAGAAAATGTGTAAATTGCCAGTTGGCAACTGGAATTATTACCCGATTATTATTATAAAAAGCCATGGCAATAAACTCACAAAAAGGGGGAAAGGAAAATATAAGTTATGCAACAAAGGGCAAGAATGAGGAAACAAAATGACAAAGAAGAAAAGTTTGATCGATGGACGAGTATATTTTTTTCTGAATCCTAGGAAAATAATCAGCAGGCAATTGAACTGGGAGACTTTACTTTTCCCTGTTTATAATTTCGCAAATCTGGCGACGATTGCCATGTGGCCAGGGCATCAAGATCCAGTCGAAACCGGTTGGGTATTGACCCGCCTCCATCGACGATAACCTTTGGATGGGATGAATTGCAATGGCCGGACAAAGCCTGAGCTTATCAGCCACCGGCCACGTCCATTAATATATATATTTATATAGTACTTGTATGGATGCCCGATCCGCTTTGAATCTGGTATGAGACTATGACATAATTGCCCCGAAACCTGGCGAAGCAGAGAACACGCCACCATATGCTCTGTCAAAATAATTCAACAGATACTTTTAACAGATACTTTCCTCCCATCATTCTCTATAAATTAATCACATTTAATCAATGCATTAACGGTAAGCTCTATTATTGAATTTCAATTAGCATCTGCCTGTCATTATCACGCGAAACTAAAGCAAACTGTTGGTCGTGCTACCTGAAAGCTATTCGCAAACTGATAGTCAGACAGTTGGACAAACAGTCCAAGGATAAAGTCTGGATATAGAACGGAATTGGAGCTAATTACGCACACAGTTGAATGACACGGGGATGAGGTGATTAATGGGTTAAGTGTAGCCTGGTTAGGAGGTGATGAATTAAAGATTAACGTGTGACAAATGGAAGTTGGTTAATTGAATAATTAAATATAAAGAGTGAGGCATTTTTGAGACTAGATTAAGGTTGGAAAGTATACTGTTATATAAATATAAAAAGCAATTACAGGAGTGGTTTCCAAGGTCCTGTCTTGTAAGTAATTAAATGATCTGTTATGCCAGAAACGAGCCATTTTTAGGGTAAAATAAATACTTTGAGTCATAATAATATTAAAATGTAATATTATAACATTTGTAAAATATATCTTTGCTATAATTAGACGCTTCCTTCTAAATCTCATAATATATTATGATCAGAATAATATTAAAATGAAATATTATGACATATAGTTAATATCTTTCTTATATCTAGACACTTCCTTCTACATCTCTCACTCAAAAATTCAATTATAAAGTCTGAACTGATTTAAACTTTCGCTTGTTTAAAAATTCATTCTTTAAAGCACGTTTTTTGCAAATACTTAGCAACAAATGTATTAAAAAGACAGTCATCGTTATACGTAAGCAATCGCTAATAAAACCAATTGAAATAAATATTATTTCAAGCTATTCAAGATTGAGTTCCTTCGAAAAGAAAGCAATCTCTCATGTGTGAAACATGTGAATCTGCGTTTCAAGTACATACAAACATTCAAGTGCAATACGGCACAGATTCTCATAGCCATAGCTATATATATAAGTATATAAGTATATATGTCCGATCGATGGCCTTTTGGTGGCTGCATGTGCGAATTTCGTGCAATTTGCAACCGGTTAATGTGCGATTTATCTGTTCTTTGACATTGTCGTATGTATTTGTTCCCGAGACCCGATAAGAGTGGAAATTTTGGACCCGCAGACACCGTCGTCTATGAGCACTTCTATGTACATACAATATTTCTGGGTGATATGAGCAATTTCTGTGTTGGCCATGCGTCAGCCTCTGCTGGGGTGACTTTTGTCCAAGGAGTTCCCCTTCTCCGCCTCGGGACCCACCTGTTCGGTCCCCTAACTCAGTTCCCAGCTGATAAGGTCTGTCTTGGCGGGGAGACTGGGTGCTCTTATCAACCTAAAAAGTACGCATATTTCAATGGCTTTTTGCGTTTCGCAGACTAAAGCTCCCCCCTCCGTTGCTTATCATCGCCAATTTTTCATTTTGACTTTTGCTATTTTTTTTGTACCTTTTATTAATTGTTTGCTTTGCTTTAAGATTACGACATTTATGGAAAATTTTTCAATGTCTTCGTTAATGGGTCAAAGGAATCGAAGGTTTTTGTGGGTTAGAAGAACAAATTATAAGATAATGAGAGATTTCTTATTAAAGATTTTAAGGAAATTAATTAAATAGAGATTTCCCATTAGTTGGTTTATTTTATGTCTAAAATTCAAAATAAACTTGGCACGCGACCTTCTATATTTTTTCCTCATGCTCTGTCCGATTTTATTCGAATATATATTTTGTTTATATGTTCTACTAAAAATCTAAATATGTGTCTAGATCAAGAGTAAAGTGCCCTTGACACAATTTTAGGTTTAGAGAAAACGATTTATTAAATTTGCATTAAATAAACTCAAGAAAAAATAAGAAAAAATATAAATTTTAGGTTTAGAGAACCCGATTTATAAATTTTGCTTTAAATAAACTCAATGAAAAGTTAAGAAAAAGTAAGCAAATTTAAAGAAATCGATATAAAATAAATGGTTTTAAAAATGTTTAAAATTTTTAGCTCTTGCTTTGTCTTTTCACTCTTCTTCTTTTACCGGGAAACACCTTCTATTTTAGCCTTTAAGATGGCCATCCTTGAATAAGTCTCTTGAGACTCTTGAATGCATAACAAATTCTCTAAAATATGCGTACGTGCGGAGGGACATGAAGGCGCAGAGAAAACGTCGAAAGCGTAGAGAGAGAGAAGAGAAACTTTTAGGCCGGGTCAAAAAGCAACCACCAAACAAAAATGTAAACAAATCCCAGCTGATGGAAAATTTCGGGCTATGGTTATGAAATCTCACTGAAAAATAAGTTTAAGGAGACAAGGAATTGCAAACTGCGACTGACATTGTTTTGGTTTTGCTGTCTATCTTATCTATGTACGGTTGCATGTAGATACACCTTGGTCAGTATGTGTGTTGTTGTTTGTTGCAATTCTATCATCCATTCGCCTTCAACTGAGTCAGTGTGCCAGAAAAAGTTTATTTGCCCGCCGCCTGGCCTGGCCTGGGTTGTTGTCTCGTTGCTGAAAAACCAAAACAAAATCGAAATCGCTTGCCAAGCTCAATTTAGATTTTTGTTTCTACACAAATAACAGCAAAATATGTAGGCAAAAAAAACACACAAAACACAATGCATTATATATAGTATAAGTATAGGGAAAAATAGAGAAATGTGCACTAGGTGTTGTTTTGCCAAAACGAAAGCATTGAGGGAAAGGAATTTATCTTTTCAGCTGCCTGAACCTATTTAACAAAGTTGCTAATTGCCAATTTTGAGGGATATTTGGTGTATTTAGTATAGTTCTTAAATGTCACTAAAATCAAGTTCATTGTGGAAACATTTAACTATAACCTTAAGCTAATTTCACAACACTTTGTAACCAAAAAGTAAATGCATTTCTGACCCATTTTAATAGACTTTAAACTTATGTAAGACCCCCGCCTTTGGAGGCTTCTCAGATGCTTGATTAGATGGGGATGCATGTCGTTTAATTGTTTGCTTCGCGGCTTATTTATAGCGATACAAGGTTGTTTTTTACTTTATTGTTTTCCCCTTTTTCCAACGTGTACCGACACGAGATACCCACAAAGGCGGGTTAAAAAACAAACTAGGGGGCATTAAGGCAGCTCAAGTTGCAACGTGAATTCCTTTCCACTTGCTACTTGCTACAGTTTCTCTAGTTTATACTATATATTATATATACTATGTAAGCAAAACAAACATGGGATACATATCGTACATAAGAAGATAAGAGGGGCTTAAGCTGCCGGCCGGCAAAACTGCCCAGGGGCTCGCATTCGGAGGGGATCGCCACGATTGACAGCCGACAATCAGCAGCGAGAACTTTGCCAGAGGTCAGATAAAAGGCCCCACAGTAGTCAAGGTTACACTTTAATCAAAGTTCATCAAATGCTACACTGTTCAGATTTTTTACTGTGAAAAACAATTAATAAATATTAAATAAATAATGCTTTCTCCAATAAAAATTCCTTAAATAAGAGAATTAATTAAATTTTAGAAGGTTGCTTATATAGTTTTAGAAACTGGGGCGGTTTTTTATCTATTCCTTTCCAAAATTAGTTGAGTTTTGTACCTTGGGTTTCTTAGGAATTCAAAAGTTTCTAAAGAGAGTTTACTTTTTCTATCTTCTTTTAATTTTTCTAGATTAAATTCCAAGTTTCTTCCCTTAAGTTAGAGAAGTTCTAAAAAGATTTCGAGAATAAGAATTGAATAAAAAATTTGCACAAGCCCAAAGCCAAGTATAATCACCCCCCAAAGATAAGTATTCTTTAAAAAAAAAACACTGTTGTTGTTTTCGAAATTCCCCATAAAATTTGCATTTCCCGAAAGACAAGAGGCTCGACACTCGGCTGTTCCATTCCCTTGTTCCCACCTTCCTTTCTTCCCACCGGAATACGGAACAAGAACGACAAATAAGCTGCACTTCACCTTTCTCCTCTCGCTCTCTGTCGCCCTTCTCTCCACTCTCTTCGCAACAAAAACAAAACTGGTTGCGCACACGCACACACACTCGCATGTTCGATGCAGCCAATATGCCGGGCGAGAGTGTGTGTAGGGTGCAGGTAAAAACAAAAATAAATTCAGATGCGGCGCGACGCGTCTAAAAATAGCCATAGCATAAAAGCGACAAAAGTAATAACAGAGCGACAAACAACAAAATAATTGAAGCTCTGAAATCCAATTGGAATGAACCGATAAAATTGATAGGAAAAGGGAAAAACTACAACGTTTGTTTACATATGTTGCTTGCTGGTTGCACAAAAGTATGTATTTTATACATTTTATTTGCTTATTTCGTCTATCTCCTGTGTGATTTCGCCAGCTGTCGTTCGCCGTAACAAAAAAAAAAAAAAAAGAGAAACAGCGAGAGAAAAACACGTGAACGGAGCGTGTTTTTTACTGCTCTTTTCGGCCTTTCTTCTGCTTTATTTGGCACTGGCGCCAAAAAAGTTCATTTGCGCGAATTGAAAACCAAAACTAAATCTAATCGCAATTGCGACGTTTCTTGTGGAATTCAACTACAAGCAAACCGGTTTGCGCTACGTTGGCCTGACCTGCGATAAGACGCAATAGCAAAAGCAACAACAGCGGAGCTTGAAATCTAAAATCTAGAACTAATAGATTCTCCATTTCACCACTTACCCGCCGGCAATCAGATGGATGAAGGTATCTGCCGTATTCTGGGCCATAGTTCGCTCTTCCTCTCTTGCGGGTCTTGCGGGAATACGTAACGCAATTCCTCAGCAATTAACGCGCACACAAAACCGAAAATACTTCCTATAAGGCACGTCGTCGCGTGGGCGTCGAGGGGGCCGGGGGGACCGGTGGTGGGGGTGGTGGGCCCCAAAGGGGGCACTAACTGCACTCTCCTTTCGCCGCCCCTTGTTTGTCGAGCTTTCTTTCGGTCGTCTCTTTCGCCACGAAAACCTTACGAGAACTTTTTACGTGTTGGTTTTGTTTTTTTTGTCGTTTTTCTTTCTTTTTTTGGCAACGAGTTATGCAACTGCAGGCGAATTCACTGATAAGCGGTTTCTGGTATCTTGATTGAATTGTATAGAGCACGAGATATAGTCCGCCGATCCGTAACGTTTGTTGTGTTTTTAACCTAACAGCGCTGGCAATTTGGCTGTTTTTGCTAGAATCTGGTGGTTTTTCCTTATTCTACATTCTACATTTTGGGGTCGAATTCCCTCTACATTCTACATTTTGGGGTCGAATTCTCAAATATTCTACATTTTGGGGTCGAATTCTCTCTACATTCTACATTTTACAAATTTAGCTATTTATCCGCCGATCCGTAACGTTTGTTGTGTTTTTGCTGGATGCAGTGTTGCCGGCTTAGCTTTTTTAAAGCTCTAGCTATTTGAAGCGGTATTTTTTAGGGATGTAGATAATATATAAAAATATCGATATATCGATATTTTCTTTTGCTATTTTTTATATCTTGTTATTACTTTTACTATCTTTAATTTTGCAACCATGAACAGGGAGCTTAAACTATAATTTAGCTTGCCCAAGCTGCATGGGAAAATAATCCATAAAAAATGTAAAAATGACATATTTAAAAACAAGACAACAGGAGTTTCTAAAATGTTTAAAGTCTGTATATTGGAAATTATTTAAAAATTGTTCTTATTGTAAGGGAACAAACATTTTTATTCAACAAAATAATATCAAATAATATAAAATATATCGATATTTTTATAATTCATAAGTCTGGCAACGCCAGGGCTCGAGACTCGAAAGTCTGGCAACTCTGGCTGCTCTCTAAAATTTGGTTCTTAACTTTGATAAATAAAAACGAAGTGGGAAACTTTGCTTTGAAAAAAACGAAGATAGAGAGGCCTAAATTGGTATAAAAGTTGATAACTTTGATAAAATGCTTGCGCGATTTTTGCACTGCTTTCTTAACGGAAGCCAAGTTAGTCGAACGTCTGGCAACGCTAGTTTATTTTAAAAATTAAAAACAGTTTAAAATATATTAATTTTGGGCTATCTTCCCTCCCGGGAACTCTTCGAATCTGTTACCCGTTTTAAAAATATTGATAGTTACTAACAAAAACCATACAGAATATAAATAAACACCCGAAATAAATGGAAAAACACCAACGAAAAGTTGCAATTGCATTGAACACTCAACAGCTTAAAGACTTTATTTATTTGATCGATATCCGATTTATTGCATTTTCTCTCAACATTTATCTGCTGCAGTTGTAAGTATTGCTAGTATGTATGTATTCTAGTACATTGTTTTTTTTTTGTTTTTTGGCAATTACCGTTATTTATATCGTTATGTTCATTTTGCAGGGTTGCATTTTCGGCTTACTAACTAATTAATAAGTAAAATTGAATTTCGAAAATCTCTGATAACTTTGTTGTTGTTGTTGTTTTTGTTGCTTTTGTTATTTATCTGTTGTTGTTGTTGTTCTATCTGAGGTTATATATGGAATTAAAGAGGTTTGCTTATGTCCACTATTGCACTTTGCTAATGTGTGTTGTTAACAATTTTGTGGTTGTTGTTGTTGTTGTTGTTGTTGATTGGCAACTTCTTTGGGGTTAAATGCACTTTTTTCATATTGCTGGGCTGGATAACTATTGTGATTGCGAATGTATTTACGTGTGTCAGTGTTGGGTAAGAGCATTTGCATGCCCGTCAGTGTTGGGTAAGCGCATTTGCATCTGCTCCGCTCCGATTCGAGTTTTGTTTTTGTGTAAATATATTCCTCTACATTATTGTTTAGTACTGCATTTGCCTTTGCATCTTTAGTTAATATATTTATATATATTTATATTTATCTAATTAATAGCCTTGCATAAAGGTTCATCTTGATGTGTTTTGCCTATTTGTTTGTTTGTTTTGTTTTGTTTCTTGTGACTCGCAAAAACAGTGTTGTAATTACAAAAATATATGTACTTCGTGTTGTAGTTCGGCTGTTGTTGAAAACTTAAGCACTAATTTAATAAACCCGAATAAACGCAATAAGTGGATTACGATTTAAATATAATATATTTATTTGCTTGTAGTTCGCAATTTGTAAATATTTAATTTTTCTTTTTCACTTATTACAATACAAAAGGTACGAAAGGCGCGAGTAACTCCGTTGGACCGGAGTTTACACTAAAAATTGACTTAATTGTGAAGAGTTTTTTTGTTTTTAACTGAATGAAAAATGTCCCGATCGAAGCTTAAACTTAACACATTATATTTCTTGGGCTTGGATATATCTGCTGCTTTTCAGCTTAAACTTAATGTTACGGTTGGGATTGTGGGATTGGGAGGAGGAGTACGAGTAGGATATTCCTTGCTTAATCATTTTGTAATACTTATTTTCTACACTTGCTGGAAAAAGTTAAGGTGACAAATGGGCGTGTGTGTGTTGGTGTGTGTCTCTCTCTTTATATATAGGAAAACTTGACTGAAAAGCGGCAACTAGTTCGAGTATCTGTAATATGCGGTTTTCTCTTAACATTTGAAGGAGGAGGAGGAGGAGGAGGAGGATCTCGTTACTCGGCGCGGCAGAGCAGCGAGGCGAACCGGAAGAGCCTCATCCAGCTGAAGAGCTTCGACTCGAGCAGATTCTCCTCCGCCGTCGAGGTGGTCATGGAGACCCGCGACGAGTTGGAGGACTTGCTGCTCCGCTTCTGCTGCATGATCCTGGGCGAGCTCATCTTCATTATCGAGTAAGTCGTCTTGGCGGCTTCGGGGTTGCACACGCCACAAACGTGGACGTGGGCTACGGGTCACAAGCGTGGAAAAGTAAGAAACGCGCAAGCTGCAAGGAAACAAATAATATAGACGAGGATTAGTCAAGAGCTATTCAAAGTGGCAAAGTCGATGGCACAGCCTCTCGAGCATCTCAGCATCTCGAGCCTCTCGTCGAGTGGCTGCCGTGACATTTGAGCGTCAGTCGGCAAATCCCCGAAATTTCCGAAATCCCCCAAAGAAAGGCGAATGGCATGACACTTGAAGGACTTGGGTGTGAGAGGAACCCAGTTCAAGTGAACAAGAATGGCAATAACATGTCAAAGTTTTCGAGGGTTCTTGGCATTGAAATCTATTCAATTTCAATATCAAATAGGAGGTTTTTATACAATATTAAAGGTTTGCTGAGTAACATTATTTTATTTTTTAAGAGAAAGATTTGAAATCTTTAAAAATGCTGCTTAAAAGTATGCTACAAAAAATTAACATTGCAAGGAAAATAAAATTTAAGTATTTTATGACACACTTTCAGGCGGCTTTTAAAAGTAAACCCAGATTCATGTTTCAAATTGAATATATTTATATCTAATCAAAAGACCAACATATTTTGTAGCAAAATAACTTGTCAATGTTTTCGAGGGTTCTTGGCATTGAAATCTATTCAATTTCAATATTAAATGGAAGGTTTTGTACAAAATTGAGTAATATTATTTAATTTCTTAACAGCAAGATGGTAAATCTCTAAAAAATGCTGCCCGAAAGTATGCTACAAAATTATTAGATCGCAAAGAAAATAAAATTGATATTATTTATGGAACCTGTAGCATAAGTTGCTATTTACACAGTAACAAGAAGCTACATTATTATAAATTTTACGTTATTTCTTGACAGCAAGATTTTAAATCTCTAATAATTCTGCTAAAAAGTATGCTACAAAAATTTTACATTACAAGGAATAGAAAATGTAAGTATTTTATGGAACCTGTAGCATAAGTTGCTAATTACACAGTAACAGAAAGCTTGATCAAGAAAAATTTTCATATACATATACATTTACTTTAAATTTCAATTATAAATAAAAGAATTTTATGGTATACTTTCAGGCGGCTTTTAATAAATAAACCAAGATTCATGTTTCAATATATATATATATTTTGATATCCCATCAAAAGACCAACTTATTTTTTAATCCAAATAAATAGCTCCAACTATTCATTTAAAGTTTACAAACAATTCGAACTAGTTGTATTGTTAATGAAGCTACTCAGCTCCAGTTCGAAATGCTCCATTGGCTCCGCCAGGGCGTAAATGGCTAGCTGGCTCCATGCGAGTACACACACCCAGCAAACACTCGAACGGGCCGCAAAGCCCACCCATCCGAAGCTGATGACCTTGCCTATGTGCACCGGTAGATACACTCACATACATACATACAGACAGACATACGTATGCCCAAAAAAAGAGGGCTGCATGCTCCAGTTTTTCCAGATCTGGCTAAAGCCAGACAGCGGCCAAGTCAATGACAAAACTCAACGGTTCGTTACGAACAATAAAGGAGAGACTCACGAAATGGGTATTGTGTGTGTGTAACACACACACACACACACAACATACACCCGAAGAGCTAAAATTGATGTTTGCTTTAATTGGACAAAATCCTGTTTCTGTTTCTGCTTTTCTCTCTGCTCTGTCCCTGGCAAGAGATTACATGCTGCAGTGAAAGATTGTATGTTCTGCGTCATCTGTAATTATGCAATGCTATGTGCTGAGCCATTTCCCATTTCCACCCGAATTGTGGCAGCAAATTAATTTCAATTTCTAGTCAAGTTTTTTGTTGTCATCTATGTCTACATCTATGGCGACAGTCCGAAAGTGCAGTCCCGCTCATAAAGCATTTCCATATATCATGGAAAAAGGCAACGACAGCAGCTTGTCCCGTCCACGCGACAACATAAAAATATTGTTTTGTTTTTTCCGCTCCTATTTGGATCGCCTTTTCTTCCCCTCTCTCTTTCTCTCTAGATTGTTGTTGCTAAATAATTTTCTACTTTGTATGTTTTGTAAGCAATCTTTAGCTTTAGCGGCTGCTGCCGCTGTCACATCTCAAAATACGCCTGCGCATTTGCTTAGCTCATTATAATGCTGAGATCACCGAGATAGCCATTCCGACGAACATTTTGGGAGTACAGTGGGTGATGTGGGACAAAATGCAATTAAATTCTAGGCAGTCTTTAAAAATAGGAATACAATTTGTAACAAATTTTATGCCTCCCAGACATATGGGTAATAAAATCCTTACGATGTCATAGAAGTAAATATTTAAAATTCTATTTTCTTAAAGGTTTATATTTCTCAATGTGTTGAAAAACGAATGAAAGTAATTACACAGAATGTGTTGGAAAGTCAAGGAACTTTTGAATAAAGAAACAAAAGAGAATTTAGCTAAAATATTTTACAAAACATTTATAATACAAATTACAATACTTTTTCTATGCCTAAGTTCATTCTCTTATAAAAAATTTGTCTATATTAATAATATTTATAGTTGGTATTAGTTATAAGTTATATTAATGATATTTCTAACTATTATTAGCTATAAGTTATAAAGGGAAATTTAAATTAAAGTGCTACATTTAAGTTTCTTGAATTAAAAGCAAATTGAAAGTAAACCGGAAACATCTTTATATCACAAAAATATAAAGAATTAAAACTTGAACAATAGATATTATATATCTCAAATAAATTCCCCAAAATTTCCCCGTTGTCAATAATAGAAAATCACCCATTTAAATTAACGCCCAAAAGGCATTTCAATTTTACTTTTACACTTTTCTTCTTGAAATCTACAAATCTCTTCCCATTCTCCCCCGACTTCGCTTCTCTCTCTTCTCTGCATAATTTCCACCTCCGCCTCGGCATGGGTTTCCATTTCTTCCTCTGGGCCTTGACATAAACATTTCGGGAATGGGAAATATTTTCTGTTTTCGTTGCTGTTGTTGCGCTTTAATCTTTTGATACTACAAATGCAGCTGCTGTGGTGTCAGTTAGACAGAGGTGGAGAGATAACGGGCAAGGGGGGAAGGGGGATCGTGTGCTGGTGTGGGCGTTTTTAAAGCTAACGGGAAAAACACGATGCTCGCCCACATTTACCCCTACCCCTCTAGTACCCCGCCACTTACTTCAATGCCGCTTTTTTTTTCAAACAATATTTCACAACTCGTGCGACACTTTTTTTTACTCTTGGTAAAGGGTATTAGGAATTTGTTTTCATTTATTATTTACTTCAATGTAGCTTTAAAATTTGAAACTTAAAAATTTGAAACTTTAAAATTTAAAACTTTAAAATTTGAAACTTTAAAATTTGTAACTTTAAATCTAACAGTAAAGAATATAATCTTAAGTCGGACACCAATGAAAATGATTTTTAAAGCAAAATTGATCATTTTAATTTAGATTTTTGGAACCATTAATATTTCTCAAGATAAATAATTCATCTATGATTGTTTTTGCAGTTTATAAAATATTTCTTAATACCTTTTATTTCCCAGAAATTTCAATTATATTTCTTTAAGCTTGTTTAATTAAAAAATATTTCTAAAACTATAAAATCTTTCATTAGTCTCCTTTCTCTCTCTCTCTCTCTGCATTCAAATTCCCAGCAACAGTTGTCTTTACTGAGATGTTGCGCAACATGTTTCTAGCAACAGTTTGACGTTCAGCTGCCTTTAGCACTAATTATTTTAAGTTTTTTATAAATGCGAGCATAATTAGTAAGTTAATAATAAAAACCATAATAATGAAGACCAGAAATAAGGAGACAAATAAGAAAAATGAAATCTAATCTAAAAGTTGATTAAGATTTATTTTAAATAACAATTTTAGCTTGTGCAATATTCAAATAAATAAAATAATTTTACAAAGTGAATAAGCTACATATGTTCTTTAAGTTCCGATTAACAGCTTTCCTACTCGTTTTTCGTAATATAGATATTTTTTCCAGGGCATTCAATATTCCCAATAACATAAATTAGCATTTTCTTGTTCATTTTCCGTTTAGTTTGCTGGTTGACTGCATTGTGTCATGTGGCAACTAATGATTGAACTTTAACAACTTGGCCTCCCCAAATCGCTCACGAGCTAGCTATATCTTACTCTCTTTTATCTCTCTTTCCCACTATATATTCCTCTCCCTCTCCCTCTCTCTATATATCTCTCTCCCTATTTAGCTCTCTCCCTGTGCCCTGTGTCTCTTTTTCTGTTCGATGACAATTTCAAGGTATTTGTTTTATTGCCCATCCGCTGGCACCGCGGGGCGTATGCGTGATGTTTTTATTGCCGTTAAATTAACCGAAATGCCGCCCGATGGCCCGATGGCTCGATGGAGAAATGGGTGCCAACATGCAATACTTTAGATTTGGAATATCCACGAACATATTTCGTGCTCCCAGCCCTCCGGGTCATGTATTTCAATATCCTGGGCGCCATCTCTTGATCAAATTTATGAGTCTCGAGTGTTGGAAATCGAATACGCCGTGTTCCGTGTAATTTGTGGCCCATCAACGTGTTCAATGTGGTTTTAGCACCCGCACAGACGTATTTTAGGGCCAATAATGGGTACTCTTGAGATCTTTGCTTCTCCCCCTCAGTTGCATGACAAATATTTTCCATTTTCCACCTAATTGGCTATAATTTTATGTCACTCTGGCTGATGTGTGCCGTGTGATTTTGTGCACTTTTTTTGTATTTGTTATTCTTTATTATTTTTCCCATTTTATTGCTTGTCACCCGACGACGACGACGTTCACATTGACCCACTTGGCGCATGCTGTGTGGCAGTAATAACACAACAGCAGCAAGTAGCAAGTAGCAAATAGTTTGCAGTTTGCAGTTTGAGCCTGTGCCAAATTCAATTATCAATTTGCGCTTTTCATGCATTTTTCATTTTGCAACTCTACGTTTTTCCCTCATTCGCTTGCCAATTTCCAAACGCGAAACACTCCTCGGCCCAAAAGTGACAGTTGGGAAAGCTGAGGGGGGAGAAAAGCGAGGAAATGCTGGAAAATGTTGGGTGAAGTTGACATTTCGACAACGACGACGACTGAAATGCTGTTGATAACACCAGTTAACCTAATTTCGTAAATTGGCTAAGCAGAAACGTAATTGACATTTATGTACATGGAACATAGAGTGGAAGCAGTCAAAGGGCGCATTTAGCCAGAATCCTCACTCATTTGCAAATGCAATAAATGTGGTGGAAATCGGTTTGTAAATTAAAAGGATTGTGTAATAATATGATGGTTAATTTTAAGCTGGAATATAGAGAGTATCTATAATTGGGTCAAATAAATATTAGGAATACATCTAAAATTAAATAGAAAGGGTTACTTAGTCTTAGATTAGGCATATTTATTAAATCTTCTCTTGGGTTCGAGATAAAATGGAAATAATAGAGATAAAATGCAATATAAGCAATGTTTTTAGTTGTTAAATATTATCTGTACGATTTTAAATAAAAATAATTTAAATTGGACTTTAAATTTGTATTTCATTTTGTTTATTTATTTATTTTATATAAGCACACACTTTCTATTTTTAGCTAAAATATATAACATTTTTAAATTTGGGTTAAATAAATATTATCAAAACATTAATAACCCTTTTCGTTTAACACAAAATGAAACATATAGACACTAAGTAAAAGACAAGCAAAGTGTTAAAGTTTATAAACATTTCTTGAAAGATTTTAATTTATAAGGTTTTAGTTTTCTTATTAAATTATATATTTGTTAAATATTTAAGAATGCTATAAATATCTCTAGGTCTTTTAAAACCCTTACAAAAGTATTAAAAATTATAATATAAAAATTACTCATTCTAAAATCAAAATAATTTAAACTAAATTCGGCACCAAAAAAAATGTATTCCATTATTTTAGAGATATATCAAGTTTTTGAGTTTATAAACTTTTCTTAAAAGGTTTTACTTAAGAAGTTTTCAGTTTACTATTTAAAATAATATGTTTGCTTAATATTTGCTATAAATATCTTTAGGGCTTTTAAAACCCTTGGAAAGGTATTCAAAATTATAATACAAATTTTCTCATTCTAAAATCAAATAAATTAAAACTGAATTCGGCACCAAAAAAACTGATTCCATAGTATTAGAGAGGTTTTAATAAGGGTTTAATAAGGGTTTAAATAATCCAAGTGGTTTTTGGAGCATGCTAGAACAATTTTTAAAATAAATGTAATATATTAAATATAAGTATAAAATTACTCATTTGGTAGATCAATGTTTAAAATAAAATTAAATATCTTTAAAATAAGTATAAAGTCACGCATTTAAACTTATTCCCTCTTTATATCTTTCTTCCTACCCTACCTTTCCCCTGACCTATTTTTTTGTTTCTTTCTTCACTTATCGTTATTAAAACCCTGTTACTTTTAGCATGCACCTGTTAACTCGCTTTATCGTTGCTTCCTGCTGTCGCTTTTTCCAGTATCCCGCATTGTTGTTCTGCTATCGTTATTATTATTACAGCTATCTATTTTCTACTTTCATGTCACCGGGCTCCAACCTCCTCCTCCTCCTCCTCCTCACCCTCACCCTCCCACTTTACTGACTGCTCTGCATCTGTCTATGTCGCGTTGTCAGTCTCTGTCTCTATCTCTATCTCTGACTCTATCTCTGTCTCTGGCGGTTTCAATTGCATTTCAAATGAACGTTCCTCCCTGCGGATCTCTGTGGAGAGATGCAACTGGGAACCGAAGGCTGAACTGTTGGTGTTGCTATCAAGCGCGTGCCACTTGAGCGCCTCGGTGAGTGACGGAACCGCCGCAGCCACGACGACCGCAAACAGCGACCCACTGGCACGCCCACCTAGACCCAGTGTCGCCCCCAACGCCCACCTTAGACATCCGTCTTAATGAGGCTTCAATATCACTTGTCAAATTGTAAAATACATATAAACACACGCAAGTCAAGGTTTTAGTCGAGAGAAGGAAAAACTTTTAGAAATTATATATAAAATTTTATATAAAATTTTATATAAAATTATATATAAAATTATATACAAAATTTACAAGAATCTTAAAACTAAGATCTAGAAATACCTTAATATTTTTAGTCAGAAAAGCATAACAAACATGTTGAAATACTCTTAAAAATCAGTGTTTTTTACTTTTGAAGAAGATTGACTTTATGAAAAAAATACCATTATATCAATCTTCGAAGTTTTCAAAATAAATGAATTAATTAAAAAAAAACATGAATCTTCAGTAGAAAATCGAAAATAAATATATATATAATATTTACAAAATATAGAAATAAAATAGAAAATAAACATAACATGACATAACAAACACGTTGAAATACTGATGAAAATCAGGGAGGTTTTCTTATGAAGAAGGTTGACTTTATTAAAAAACAACCACTAAAACATTCTCCAAAGTTTTCAAAATGAATTAATTAAAAAAAAAAACATGAATCTTTAGTAGAAAATCAAAGATAAATATATATAATATTTACAAAATATAGAAATAAAATGTACATAACGTGACATAACAAACACGTTGAAATACTGATGAAAATCAGGAAGGTTTTCTAATGAAGAAGTCTTACTTTATAAAAAAATAACCATTAAGAATTTATAACAATCTCTTAACTTTTCAAAATAAATAAAGAACATTCTCTTAACTTTTTAAAATAAATAAAAAACATTTTCTAAACTTTTCAACATAAATAAATTGATTTAAAAAAAAACCCGAATCTTTACTAAAAAGTCAAATATAAATACAAATCATATTTATAAAATATAAAAATAAAAAAGAAAATAAATCTAAAAATAATCCGAAATGCTCAAAAGAAGCATAGCTTATAAAACATTATACAAGTTCTAACATTTCAATTTAAATTCAAAAAATATATTTCATAATCAAGCTAACTGTATAGTATTTCCCTCAGTGTTCTTTATAGATGAGGCTCTATTGTAATTTGTGAGACCGAGAAAAATATATAGAGAGAGGCAGATCATTGTAAATAGATAACGATATTTAATTGGGTCAAGCGGTACTTAATACGCATATTACGCTTGATTGCAAAACTGTTTGATTGATTCAATGCAGGCTGAGAAATAAAAAACTAGACAACCTTGGGGCAACACATACATATATAAGCATTACATGACAAAATCATGGATAGATCTATAAGCTTCTTGTTTTTTTGGGGTGCGCCATGATCTCACCAAAAAAACTATGAACA
This sequence comes from Drosophila watanabei, assembly GCA_008042575.1. Classification (NCBI taxonomy): domain Eukaryota; kingdom Metazoa; phylum Arthropoda; class Insecta; order Diptera; family Drosophilidae; genus Drosophila; species Drosophila watanabei. The sequence goes on from VNJS01005407.1 coordinate 131,514, forward strand.
ACAAATAAATGACATCACAGACCCGTTCAACTTGAGGCGGCAATTAGAAGGCAATATTCGAGAGATACAACTCATAAATATTAACAATGCAAACACACACTATACACACACACGTGAGCAGATAATGGGAGTTCAAAGATGCAAAGATACACACAGAAGATGGGAAAAACCTGAATAAATATTTATAAGAATGCTAATTTGCCGATTGCTGCAGCAACGTAACTGTAAAGCCCAAGAAAATGAGCAAAGGGAGGCTGCAGAGGGGGAGGGGGGAGAGTGTATCCAGCATGTTGTGTGTGTTTTGGCCCAGAACTGCACTCAAGCAGCGCGAATGCTGCCCCTTTTTGAGGCAGGGAAACCGCAACAAAAAAAAAGGCGGCAAGTGCCCTGAGTGTTTTCCCTGTAGATTATTTTTTTTCCCCGGCAACTGCGACATTGTAACAGTCTAGTTAACTTGCAACTTACAAGCGAATGTATCTATCTTGTAGCAGATACTTTCCCCCCTTCCTCCCTACAGCCCTGTTGTCCTCCCATGTTGACTGACTTTCGAAACGTGTTGTCATGTAAATTAACCGAAAACACAAAGAAGACAGAGAGAGAAAAACAGCCATGTTGCGGGTTAGTTGCAGCCATGCTGCAAGTATCTTTCGGATCCCAGAACAAACACAGACAGAGAGATGAGGAAGGTGCGGGAGCCTGAGAAAGACAAATATAATTGACAACAGCTGGAATGAGATGCAGGCAAAGCAGTTTAAATGGAAAATTGTTGGACAACCAAAACGGCAATACACCAGGTTTCCTAAGCACCACTTGTCAGCTGTTTTTCGGGGGAAAATTGCAGCCAAGAAAAGTTAAGCACTGAAGCGAACCACTCAACCAACTGCCTCGATCTTTAAGATATCTTAGAACCTAGAGAACTGAGATTAACCAAGCAGAGATGACCATAAACCGTGAAAATCTATAACATTATTCGATTTCTGAACATAATTAGCTTCTTAAGAATTTATTTAAAATAATATAGTAAAAGAATATTAGACAGCTATTAGCTCTACACTTATTAAACGCACTTTACTGTCTGGAACAATCTGACCCATTGCGAAATCTCACCCTGGAATACTTTTTATATCTCACCCATTTAGGCGTAGCAAAAAAAACATTCCCCAGACAGATAAATACATTTCCAAACAGACCGATGCCAAATGCCATTATAAAGAGTGCTAGCCGAAGGGGTTCCTATAACATATAGTACTATATAGCACAGAGCTCCACTACGGAGACTATGTCCATTTCCTGTTCTTTTGGCACGACCATTACGCATACGCCGCGTGGCCAATACAAATGCAAATATTAAATCATTATTGCGCGCATGGAAATGCCAACGTAAACAATAACAAACACTAAGCCAAAGGCAATGGAAAAGCCAATAAACAATAAGCCAAAATGGGCGGCCACCCAAACCCAAAGTAAACCTGAAGAGGAAAAGAAACTCAGAGTTCAAAGTTGGCCAGAAAGAAATTGCGCGGTCAGAGCGACGCTGCTCATTAGCTAAAAACCAAAGTCCCATTGTGGCTCCCAGCTCGTTAGCCATGGTTTTATGGCCAAGAGCAGAGTCTAGCCTCTCTTACATAATGATGGGAAAATCTTTATGCTCGCGCCTGATAAGAAATGCGGCTCACATTGAACTCGAGACCTGAAAGCAAAGCGAAATAGAAAATGGAAAATGGAGATAGGCATTGAGATCGCTTTGCTAATGGAGCACACACACAGCGCACAATTTTCTGGGCATCGTTTTATGGCTCGTTAAATGGTTTTAAATAAATTAATGAATTTACAAATGAACCTGAATGTATATTTCCTTCATTGGAAATACAGTCGAATTTTAATGAATTTCAAAATCAATAAAAGAGGAAATTAAAACGATGAAAATAACAAATTAAATTTCAATTGATGTCGGCACCAAGGGCGTAATGGTGCAAAAAAAACAAATAAAAATAATACAAATTGTTTAAGAAGTTGAAAGAAATATACTTCTACTTGATGGGTAATTCTTTTAACAGCTAAAAACCTTTGTTTATAATTTATTGATTACAAATTGATTAAAATTATATCTCTACTGAATTGAAACAAGAGATATACATGTATTTAACAATATAACTCAATAAAATTCCAATCATTATAATTATACATTTTGATTTAAAACTTTATACTTATCAATTTTAAAATTATTACAAACACTTATATTACTATTTTATATAAAAACTTTAAATTAATCACACTCTTCCTTCATCTTTAGTTCTTTCAAGAATTTTCCAACTAAATCAAATGCCACAAAATCACTTAAAGTTTCCCCACCGACTCGATTTTTCCCCCCCATTTTCCTCGTTGGATTAGAAACTTTCTGTGCTGACCAAAGGGAATTTACTATCCAGTGAATTTTCCAGCTTAACGTTTTCCATTTCAAGTGCTTTCATTCGTGCCCCATGCATAATGCAGAACACTTATTCGACGTTGCCACAAAATCAACAAAGATGACGCTTGGAAAATATCAGAAAGACCACACGCAAGAGTTGGGTTTTAGGGGGGCGGGGATTGAGATTGATAGAGAAAGGGTCATCCAGTTTGACCCCGAACGTTTTGCATTGACATATATATCTCTCTATATAGACATATGTGGGATCAACCTTTATTTTTTTATAACCTTTTGCTGCAAGCTCAAGCATCAACGCATCGATTTTCGATTAAATCTAATTGACATGACGGGGCACGCCCACTTCCGCCCGTTCGGTCTAACTGTCTGTCAGGTTTTCCTTGGAGCTGCCCATTTCCACTGGCCATTTTCAATTTCCATTTGACACGCTTCGAAATTTTTCAGCAAGTCCTGCCCATGTTCGCTCCTTGTTTGGCTTTCTGCGCAAATTGTTGTACATAATTTATGCCATTCATCGTTGTCGGCTTTAATTTTTCTTGTTGCTGTTTTTTTTTCGCTGGCAAAATTGTTTCTGGGTCTCATCGGTAAGCCCCAAAACGGATGCCCTGTCATTAATTTTCAGCTAATCTCAATCAGTCAAAGGCAACGTGGAAAAATTCACTTGGTTTAGAAGGTTACAACCATTTCCATCCATAACTCAGCTGTGAACTCTTATCGGGATTTGGGTGACAAGGCTTGTTTCGGGTTTTTTTTTCTTTTTGGGGCATTAACTTGGCTATGATGGGAAATTTCCTGTCTTGGCTAATTGAATTTGGTAGATAAAATTGAGGCAAGTTAACAATGAAGTGAGGTAATTGCATAAGGAGTGGCTTTTTTGGGGGTTTCGAGAGGGGTTTAGTTTGATTTCCGGAAAAATTGAACAAGAGAATTTAGTTATTAACTATTTTAGGTAAGATTTCTATATGATAATCGCAGCAAAATAAAGTCTAAATATTTTTATTTCAATTTAAATTTATATGTGAACATAAATTATCCAATTTTCCTAATCAGCAATGAGTGTTTCTAGCATTTAAATTTAGGACAACATAAATTATGCATAAACAAGCTCTAAAAATAAAATGTTTCCCAATTAATAATTCACAGAGAAAGCTTTGCACATTTGTCAAAATGTCAGAAATTCGAAAAGTGTTTAAATATAACAAAACCAAACTAGAAACATTTAACCCAATTTTAAGCACTTTTCTGTAGGACTCTTTCCTGAAAGATTCTTTCTATATATTCAATTCAAAGCACTTTTTTGTATGACTCTAAATAATAATAAATAAAAATGTTTCCCAATTAACAATTCACAGAGAAATCTTTGCACATTTGTCAAAACATAACAAATAACAAAACCAAACCAGAAACTTTTTATTTAACCCAATTTTAAGCACTTCTCTGTATGACTCTTTCTTGAAAATTTTTTTCTACATATAATTGAAAGTACTTTTCAGTATGACTCTAAATAATAATAAATTCAAATGTTTCCCAATAACCAACACATAGAGAAATCTCTGCACTCTTTTAAAATAAGAAAACCAAACTAGAAACTTTTAATTTAACCCAATTTTAAAAACTTTTCTGAAGGATTTTTTCCTAAAAGATTTTTTCTATATAGAATTTAAAGCACTCTAAATACACACACATATCTCTCCTTTCTGCACATTTCCATCCTATCCAACTTTATCTTTAATTTGCAGCCATCTGGCCAACCATTTGTTGTTCCCATTGATGGCGATAACTCTGGCGATTCTCGTTAATAAGAGTGCACTTAGTGGGGGAGTTGGAGGAGTTGGAGGAGTATTTAGGTAGTGCTTTACTCTGCTTATCTGGCAAACACTTAATGTCCGGCCCCATTGCCCCAAAGGGGAGTTTGGAAACACTTTTATAACATAACATACATATATATATGTTTGTAATCTGCTTTGTTGTGTTGGGTTCCCTCTACTCCAATTTTCGGCCACGTTTTCTGCTTTTTTTTATTTGAAGCGCAAATATTGATTTCCTTTTATTTTTCGTTCCTTTTTGGTGGCTTCCCCGAATTCCCCGAGTGTTATAAATGCAATACAAACGACACAAGTTTGATAAGTCTTGGTTTTTTTTCGGGGGGGACCCCATATGTTGGTAATAGTTTCGGTTGAGGGACGCCAAGTGCACTTAACGATATGATAAGAAATGGAGGACCGACAGAGCGCTGACCTACATAGAGAGTGCTTCATATATACCATATAGATGAGTTATGTGCTCATATCTATATCGGATACATTAATGTATTTAATGGGCAAACGGTGAATTCACAATTAAATGGCCAAGTGTTCGATTTGTGGCTCATTACGCCCCAGCACCGCACTTTGATGATGAATATTAATAATTAAGTTTTACGACTCCGCTGCCAGCAGGACAAAGCAAATTAATTAAATTATAGCAATTTCTCAACATTTATGCTGTAATTGATGTGGCGGCTCCGAGAGCATGTGAACTATAGCTCGTTGGCCTATATAGAGTGCCAGAGCCAGAGTTAAACAAAAGGCAAAAATGATTAATAAACTGAAGCCAAAATGGGGGGCGGGGCGGGGCAGGAGCTCGCTCAGCTGGTGTGTGGCATACAGATGAAGTGACATAATTGAAACAAAGGGGAGAGGAAGAGAGGGTCCGGGAAAACCTTTGAGAACTTTTTGTGTGAACTCGTTGAGTACTCGGAGCAAAAGTAATCAACAGCCAACAGAAAAAGGGAACGACGAGCCGATTCTTTACAACAAACAAACATAAAAATGAAAGATTATTCGCTTCAGTTCGCATAAGAGGCACTTTTGAACTTCCCAAGAAGGGTTTCATATTGATGAAATCTGCGGGTGTACTTTTTCTTTAAAAAGAATTTGGAACAAGAAAGGAAGCTAACTTCGGCACGCCGAAGTTTGTATACCCTTGCAGATTCCAATTGTATCAATTCTAATCTATCCCAATATAATATAATATGAATTACTTTCATATTCATACAATTTTACAGTTTTAACATTTTTTACAGTTTTACATTTTTTACAGTTTTACATTTTTTACAGTTTCACATTTTTTATTGACCGTTTGTATGGCAGCTATTTGATATAGTCGTCCGATTCTTATGAAATTTACAACAAAATTCTGAAAAAATATGAAATAAAAGTATCTAAAAGTTGAAGAAATTATATTGAAAACTGACAAAGTTATAATTCTTTTTTCTACAAATTTCCCGATCGTTCCTATGGCAGCTATATGATATAGTCATCCGATTTTTATGAAATTTAATCTGAAAATCTAAAATAATATATAAAGCTCATAACCAAAAGTTGGTTAAGATATGTTCAAAAACAGTGAAATTAAAATTTTTTTTCTAAAAATTGACGGATTGGTTGTATGGCAGCTATATGATATAGTTGACCGATCCGGCTCGTTCCGACTTATGTACGAGTGAGAGTATATAGAAGACTATCTACAAAGTTTCATTCAAATAGCTTCAAAACTGAGGGACTAGTTCGCGTAT